>JAOTOM010005029.1:0-287500 GCA_034440615.1 Ashinkailepas kermadecensis
CGACATGGGCCCAAAGATCCGGCCGGGGCCTGAAAATCTCCGGAGCCTATGAGTACCAAAAATGCACGCCCGGATCATTAGAAAATCACGCTAGGGCACGATAAGTCTTACCGTTCCCCAACAGTATCATTTAGACACCAAATGAAGCCGGGGGCAACGAAAAACAAATCGGACATGGATAATCACTCTCTTGGGCCTAACAATGACACTAAAAGCATCCAAAACGTATTGGACACCCACAAAGTGTCGAGGTCGCTAAAACTCGCGCTAGGGATCCAAGCAAATGACGTCGGGACACAAAGATTACATTGGACTAAAAAAGCCGCGTCGCAACCTTCGAAAATCTCACTGGGGACCAAAAAGTCGCGCCTGGACCCCAAAGGTTGCTGCTGCCCCAAAAATCAATTATCAACCGGAATGTCACTCTGCGCCCAAAAAAATCGGTTCAAAGTCCCCGCAAAACCCGTTGGGCACTGGAAAAAACGTGTCAGGGCACCGAAAAAAATCGCACCTGGAGACCGAAGAATCGTACCAGGACCCAAAAATATCACGTAAGGACCTATAGAAAAAATAGAACTCCTTCGGTGGCCGCAGTGACATATCAAAGGGGCAAATGACCCCTCCCTCCTAAGAGGGATATGCTCCCAGAATCGAGCCGAGGCCCCCAAAAGTCGCGCTGGGACCACACAAATTCGCGTCAGTCACCAGAATTCGCGTAGGGGCTCAAAGTAAATACGTCGGGCCCCAGAAAACTCGCTCCGAGGCACGAAAATCTGCAACAGGAACCGCCAAGATCGCGTTGGGGTCACAGCTAAGTACAACGCGCCCCGCAAACTCGAACCGGTCCCACCAAATTTCGCGCTCGGACCCACAATTCAGTAGTACCAAAAATTTCGCGCTCGGACCCATCGGTAGTACCAAAATTTGGTCTGGGTATCAAAAATTAACGTCAGGGCTGCCAACAATTGGGTCTATGGCCCCACATAGGCACCGTGTGACCCCGAAAAGTCCCATCGGTATCCGAAGAATAAAGCCGGAGTCCTCCAAAATCAAGGAGGGATTGCAAAAAAGTCCGGGTCAGGACAATGGTTCTGGAGCACCGAACATATCAGATGCCTCGACAAATCGCGTACGGCATCGAAAAACATACAGAGCTTGAAGAAAATCGAGGTGAGATACAAAAACATGGCACCAGGGACTCGAAAAGTCAGGGCGGGATTCGGAAGTTAAAGAAAATTCCAGAAGAGATCCACAAAAAATCGCGTTGAGCCCAGATAACTGGCGTTGGGTCCCAGAACCACGCGCCTGGGCGCGATAAGTCGCGCTGGGACCCAGAAAAATCGCACCGAAGCCTCAAAATCGTACTGGGGCCCCACAAATGTGCGTCAGAAGCCCCAAATAAACACAGCGGGACCCTAAGAGCACAACGGGGACCGAAAATGCGACTGCCCCTTCAAAGCGCAGTCTCGTAAAAAGCGGCATGGTCCGAAAGCATGCGTTGTAGCCATAACTATATATACCGGGAACACTAAAAAAACAAAAAACAAAAACACCGGAAGCTCTCCAAGGCACACAGGGGCCATATGACCGCACAAGGGCCTGAAAAGAGGCTGGGGCCGCAAAAAGCAACATGATCCCAAAAGGAACAAAAATACCGGGCACTAAGTAAACACAGAGATCTTTGAAAGCGCCCAGACAGCTAAAAAAAAATATTCGGTGCGCAACAAAAGCAACAAAACCTAAAACGAGCAGGGGTTTCGAAAATGCGTTGGGTCTCTAACAAAAATGAATTGGAGCCTTAGGACACATCCGTAGACGAAGAAATACGAAACAGGTCCAAAGAAGTACACTCAGGCAGGGCTTCGGTTCGGTAGCCAACCTGGAAGCATGTTTAATCAAAGATATGAGGTGCGTCAAAGCTCAGCGGGTATCCGCATTTCTTCACCATAAAATATGGTAAGAAGGGAACTAATGATCGAATTTAATTAATCTCATTTTCGCAGCGAACGCCCATACGAAGCATTTTATCACGTCAGATATGGCGTAAGTCTATCATGTGGCAGCAATCAACAAAGCGTAGGAGGCCCAGCAGAATCCGTAGCATCGCACGAAGTGTGGCGAATGCGCCGAATGCGCAAGATGGGTGTGCACGTGCACTAACGTTGGCGTCGTGGCGACCGGGCACTATGAACTGGAATGTCTGAAATAGGAAAATTTTACATTTTAAAGTGATTTGTGCAGGTGTAATTTCAGCAGTGCGAGGTGACTTATCAAGGAATACCAAAAGAACACATTTGAACAGGTTGTGGGAGCTAGGGTTGAAATCCGACGAATCAGAAACGATAGTGGTAGATTAGGCCCCTCCACAGGATAATTCAGTTGATCACTAATTATTTTATTTAAAAAGTTCCCCTTTGACAAAATAGTGGTCGAAATCGGAAGACTTTATTCAGTAGTTGGACCCCCTCCAAATATGTTTGCCCCCTCCCCTTGACGCAAATGTGGGTGCGTCACTGGTCTCAATAATTTTCAGAACTTACGCCCATGGAGCAAAGCCAACATTGCGGGGTAAATTCCCCCTCACAAGCATACAAAACAACACCGATGCCCCATATTAAATGGGAGGAATGATGTTTTTAAAATGTACTTTTCTTCCTACAAAGTTGTCCTCCGTGATTACAACCTGCATGATTAGAGCTTCCCAACTTCAGTACCTTCTCAACGACATAATTTACAAAACGGTACAGCACAGCGATAACCATGGGCGTGACGGCGTGGAATTCGAAGGTTTTGGATTATTTATGCATTGTCATTGTTACATTGTTGCATTGCCATTGATGCATGGTTGTTCAATGCTTGTTCTTGCCGTGAATTTATTCGCGGAGTATTTATTATTTTAGCTTCTGTGCCAAGTGCCTTGCAGCCAGCACCAAAAGTTATGAGGGAAAAAAATTAATAAATCCCTAAGATAACGATCAGAAAACCAATTCAATCCACTTCTCGTTGTCACCTTCGCGAAATTGTTGCCCTGGGACTGAGAAATGATCGTTAAAGTTTTTTTATGAGATCAAGCCGGTGGGAATGACTAACAGTAGTGATGAACCTAGCTATATTCAGTTAAACTTGGTGAACAAAGAAGTGGGTTGATCAATGGGAGATATCTTTAAGATATGCTCAGCACGAGCCCCACCAGCTCGCTACAATCTAGAGCCCAGCGGGAAGATTCTTCTCGTCGATAAAGCATAAAGATATTGGTTTGTTTTGGCACCGACGTATTTATCTACATTTGCTTATTTATACCCTGGTATGGCTCGGTTCTCAGCGAAAAAAAGAAGATTCTTGCTATTGCGCTTTGCGTAAATTATATACCATGCCAAAAAACAAACAAAACGTCAATATGAAATCATGTTCCCATTCGGGAACCATACTAAAACCTAAAAAGCAAGAGGAGGCCCTAACACAGTGGAGGCCCCTTTTCGGGGAGCAGGAGGCCCCCTATCAACATTGCCCCCTGGAAGAATTTCGTGGCGACGCCACTGGCTGAGCGATACATCCAATAGCTCAGCGGGCGCTTACCCGCCGACATGATCACCTTCTCTTCCCTCGATGGTGGGATGGGGCTGAGGATATCGGTACATCCGTTATTGTACTGACCCATCACACCACGTGGATGGAGACAGATGAATGCGACATGCCGGCCGCCATTTCTGTGTGGAATTTGAGCTGGTGCGAGCGCTGATGTTTAGGCCCGGCTCAACGTAGGGAGACCGGGTCTAGTTTATGCACGGGATGGTTGATACAACAGCTTGCTCCAAAAGTATGAAGCCGGCTGCCATGGCTACCCACACGTCGCCACTGGCACAGTTTTCTCGCGAAGAAAAACAGGCGCAGGCCCTTCAGGCGCTCGTCTGTGGAATGGTGACAATGTGGCATATTTTTGCAGCGAGTAAAATTGCAAAGTTCGTGCTTCGCCGTTAATTTCTCACTTGTCGCCCCCTTGCTAGCTTTTTATGTGTATGTTATCAATACCATGTTCTTAGCTTTGCAACAATGGAATACCTGAATCGTTTGCAGCTACACCGTGCTTGCAATATTCCACATGTTGCAGCCTATGTTGACGTATCCGACAATTGACGAGGTATGGCAATTGCCAGGGTATGGCAATTGCCAGGGTATGGCAATTGCCGGGGTATGGCAATTGCCGGGGTATGGCAATTGCCGGGGTATGGCAATTGCCGGGGTATGGCAATTGTCGGGGTATGGCAATTGTCGGGGTATGGCAATTGTCGGGGTATGGCAATTGTCGGGGTATGGCAATTGTCGGGGTATGGCAATTGTCGGGGTATGGCAATTGTCGGGGTATGGCAATTGTCGGGGTATGGCAATTGTCGGGGTATGGCAATTGTCGGGGTATGGCAATTGTCGGGGTATGGCAATTGTCGGGGTATGGCAATTGTCGGGGTATGGCAATTGTCGGGGTATGGCAATTGTCGGGGTATGGCAATTGTCGGGGTATGGCAATTGTCGGGGTATGGCAATTGTCGGGGTATGGCAATTGTCGGGGTATGGCAATTGTCGGGGTATGGCAATTGTCGGGGGTATGGCAATTGTCGGGGTATGGCAATTGTCGGGGTATTGCGTGTAAAGAAAGCATACGACCTCCAATATACCAGGAGGTGCTGAGTTGACATCAAAAGTAACGTTAAGGATTATACTTTATTAGGTACTCAACGTTTCGGCCAGGGGCCATCGTCAGGAGTGATATAAAAATGTCAAGTTTAGGAATTGAAAAAAAAAAAAAAAAACGCGAGAAAAAAGCGTGCAAAAGACACGTGGAATGCAGAAAAGCCTCCTCAGTGGTGCAGACACTTAAAGAAACTCCAAACCAGAAACAAACTATGTCAAGATAGAATCCTCTGAGGAAGCCCGAGCCGATGGTCCACATACATATCGATACATACACTCACGCACATATATAGACATAGATCCAATATAACGCGTAATACATAGAATATAATTTATGTTTATGTAATTTAAGTGATATACCAAGACGTCGTTTGCGTGTTTAGTTGCGGCCGTAGATTACGTATGTGTAGAGATTCGAGGACCTTTAGATCAGCGTTGTCCCTGGCTGTTGCTAGAATTTCTACTTTGAAGTTTGTGTTAGTGTCGCTGTGTTCCATGTTATCTAAAGGTCTAAAGGTGATCTAAAGGTCCTCGAATCTCTACACATACGTAATCTACGGCCGCAACTAAACACGCAAACGACGTCTTGGTATATCACTTAAATTACATAAACATAAATTATATTCTATGTATTACGCGTTATATTGGATCTATGTCTATATATGTGCGTGAGTGTATGTATCGATATGTATGTGGACCATCGGCTCGGGCTTCCTCAGAGGATTCTATCTTGACATAGTTTGTTTCTGGTTTGGAGTTTCTTTAAGTGTCTGCACCACTGAGGAGGCTTTTCTGCATTCCACGTGTCTTTTGCACGCTTTTTTTCTCGCGTGCTTTTTTTTTTTTTTTCAATTCCTAAACTTGACATTTTTATATCACTCCTGACGATGGCCCCTGGCCGAAACGTTGAGTACCTAATAAAGTATAATCCTTAACGTTACTTTTGATGTCAACTCAGCACCTCCTGGTATATTGAAGGTCGTATGCTTTCTTTACACGCAATGTCTAAAACCCAGGAGCATCTAAGAGCCATTCTTCGTTGTATTAAACAATTGACGGGGTATGGCAATTGACGGAGTATGGCAATTGACGGGGTATGGCAATTGACGGGGTATGGCAATTGACGGGGTATGGCAATTGACGGGGTATGGCAATTGACGGGTATGGCAATTGACGGGTATGGCTATTGACGGGGTATGGCAATTGACGGGTATGGCAATTGACGGGGTATGGCAATTGACGGGTATGGCAATTGACGGGTATGGCAATTGACGGGGTATGGCAATTGACGGGGTATGGCAATTGACGGGGTATGGCAATTGACGGGGTATGGCAATTGACGGGGTATGGCAATTGACGGGGTATGGCAATTGACGGAGTATGGCAATTGACGGAGTATGGCAATTGACGGGGTATGGCAATTGACGGGGTATGGAAATTGAAGCGGTATGGCAATTGACGCGGTATGGCAATTGACGGGGTATGGCAATTGACGGGATCCGGCAATTGACGGGGTCCGGCAATTGACGTGGTCCGGCAATTGACGGGGTATGGCAATTTACGGGGCGGCAATCGCCGGGGTACGGCAATTGACGGGGTATGGCAATTGACGGGGTATGGCAATTGACGGGGTATGGCAATTGACGGGGTATGGCAATTGACGGGGTATGGAAATTGACGGGGTATGGAAATTGACGGAGTTTGGAAATTGATGGGGTATGGCAATCGACGTTTGTTTGTCTGTCTGTCTGTCGTCTTTTGTCCTTGCGTCGAGTGCCATCCTGTGTAGGTTCGACGATGGGTCGCACGTGCTTGAAATTTTCACACGCGACAGACAATCGATGTGTGATGAGCTGTGCCGAGTTTCAAATTGTTTGTCTTAACGCATCGAAGCAAAGGCCGAAGGCGCTTGCAGTCTTTCGCTCAGCAAAGCGAGCGGGACTTCGCTTGATGTATGAATGAATGATGAGAAAAGAACCAATTTTACACTAAAATAGGCATAGCTGTCGAACCATTAGACCGATTCACATGAATCCAACATCAAATGAATCGCAACGAATACGTTTTTCGAACCAAAATTTAACTTACCGTAGCGGAGCAAGGTCCGAAGGCGCTTGTTATGTCTATCCCTACTAAATCATAATCTTTGTGTGCTACTGTAACCACAAAAGGTATTGTGTATTGTTATCACATCCTTCACAACTGCATCATTGTTATTTGTGGCCAATTGGAATTCAGCAAAATTTGGCCATCCATAACACCTAGACAAATATGTTGGCAATTTTAGATCAACTCGTATTCATGCTGTTACCCTTAAGCCAGCTAAGACAACATGGTAAATTTGTGCTTGGAAGGTGTTTTTTTTTTAAATTCTTGGACCTTATTTTTTCAGTGCAATAGTTGTGAAGGTGACCAAGATGATGGGACCATCCATTTTCTGTGCAAATGCTTGTTTTTCAGTTTGGAAGCAAAATAACACTAAAAAGAAGCTTTGAGTCAGGAAACAGTGAAAAAGTGAATGCTTAAAAAATATAAATAACAATTAAACATAACCTGACCGCCCTTTGAATACAAAATTCAAGGAAGGAAACTGGAAAATTGCAAACATGTTTGCGATTTTCGAGTTTCCTTCATATTGCAATGAAAACATATTGCAATATGTTTTCTTCAAATTATCCAACTTATGAAAAACTTAACACAACCTAATGAAACCTAACATAATATGCTTTGAAAGAAAAACAGTTTCCAATTTTGTTTTGAGAATTTTTTTTTTTTTTTTTAACACTTCCAGCTTATGAAACCAAAACTAACCTAACCAAACTAGTATTATTGCAGTTTAAGGTAACCACAAGACAAGTTTTGAACACATTCTACTTCATAAAACATACAAAGGGGTTAGTTTTCGTTAAGTTAGGTTAGGTCAGGCTTTTGTTGTAAGTTATGCTTTTTTGGGAAAAAAACAAAAAATAAAATGTATGTACAATGTAAAATGTAAGTATTCTTTGTTCAAAAACAGTTTAGGCTGGGTTAGGTTAGATTTGGTTAGGTTTTTTGTTTTTCAATTTTTTTAAAGAAAACAATTGTGTGCAAATTATCCATTTTAACAGATAATTTATATTGCATGGAAAGTTAGGCTAGGTTAGGTTATGTTACATATGTTTGCTTTGTTTTGAATGTTACTTTGTATGCTATATTACAACAACTTTGTATGCTACTTACTTACTTACAACTTTGTATGCTATACTTTGTATGCTATTGCCGCCTCCAGCGGCGGCCCCCCAAAAATGTTTTGTGGATTTGATGGTGACAAAACTCACGATTCGAAACATAAAAAGTGCTACTCTCCAATTTCTAGCTGAAATATGTATCAACTGCTATGAGGATCAAACATGCTTTTTCAACACGGCGAAGCAAGCGTGTGAGGAACTTGTTTTATTAACCATATATGGAAAGAATTTGAGACAGCTCACAGGTTCGTCGGAGACAGCTTCGGCCTTTTTTTCACCCCTGCTCAACCTGCCTGACGGACTACTCACCCGACCACGGAAGTGATCAGCATGTATCACGTTACGGGTTTTGACCATGGCGTCGGCAAAATTATCCACGCCGCTAGCGATAAACTCGGATTGGTACCGCTCTGGCTGGGTCCCCAGAAATGAGTTGAAATCGCTGTCATTGTCAGGCTGTCATTGTCGGGCTATGTCATCGCTGTCATTGTGTCATCGCTGTCATTGTCGGGCTATGCCTGTCGCACTAACTTTTCGAATCCGATCACAAATACCTCGAGAGGCTCATTAGGCTCGAAACGTAATCGCTTTAGTTGAGCGTGCGCGACAAGCGCACATGGCCTTTCAAACAGTTCTCGCAGCTCCGCGACAGCCAGGCCCCAAGTAGACCATTTTTTTCTGCCGGGAGCGAATAATACGCGTCCCGTGCCACCCCGGACAAGAACAGGGGAAAGAAAAAAGCCCTGATGCCATCATCGGAATTGTGTAAATATAGTAAAAGTCTTGATCAGCCACAAATCTGCCGAAAGAACCCTTTCCATAAAATGTAGGTGCCGACATCGACAAACCCCCAGGCCGGACACGAGACTGCACACTTTCCTTAGACTCCATTATACTGACATATAAAGTACGCAAAACAAGTTAGGTAGTTAGTTATTTGGGCTTTAGGGCGCTTCGACTAGAATTGATCATTACGCAAAACAAATTCGCCATACAATGTATAAAACAGGCACAGCAAGCGATGAACAGCGCAGAACTTACCTTGACGAAGGAAGCTCGAAGATCCGATGAGCCAGACCAGAGACTCACCAGAGTCCACCTCGGTCTAGCCTGCGTCCAGCGGTTGGTCGTCTCCAGCAGACACCCACAACCTCGCGCCATCGCGTCCCGGGCAGAACTGCGGCACCACTGCCAAGGCGACGTGAGGTCACCTCGACATGGCCCCGGGCGCGCCGCCGCAGAGGCGCGCCCAGCAGCAGCACGCGCGCACAACACGTAGCACCCGCCGCACCGTTGGCACCGCCCGCCCCCGCGCCACGGCAAATCCTCGATTCATGGCATGCTAAGCTCTCGGTCAAAGTTCTGCCGTTGAACTGGAATTCACGGATCGGGTGGCCATGCCATGATCCACGCAACAAACTGCATAGCAATAGGATGCTGGTTCATAAAGCCACCTCATCAATAATTCGAACTGCAGTTCTAAAAAAAGAAGTTCATTAGGTTCGGAACTATCCAGGTTCGGACCTTGTAACCTTGTGACCTGACCTTAGGTAACGCTGGGACAATGCATATATTGATAAACGATCAAGTAAGCCTTAGCCAAAGTGTGCAATGTTTGGAGCTCATTTCATGGATAGGCCAATTCAGGTCAAATATGGTCTGACCACACGAGATCAGGCCATCTCAGAACATTGACTGGCCTGTCAATGTCATGTGGCACTAATTATGCGGTGCCGAAACCGGGCTTAGATATGACTGCGAGGAACACCAGCATTCTCAAAACAAGGCATTGTGTAGAATAAACATGATAATTGTTGAAGTTCGTCGTATTTCACATACCTGAAATTAGAATGTTTGTAGCATTCTCGATCATTTTTTGCTTGAAAACCCACCCCGAAGTTGATGAGCGTTCTAGCAGTTGAAGGAAGACGCCCCTGCTCGTGGCCTTACTCGTGACAACACTCATCCAGCGGTATCGGTTGGGTGAGTTAAAACTTTGTGCCGCGTTTCCGCCAAATGGCGCCCACCTCTCACACTCTCATTTTGTACACGGTGTTTGTTTGCAGATTATGTGGAGCCTTCAAGGGGGCCAGCATCTGGCCACGGGCCCACCGAGTAAGAACACACTTGGCGGGAGCGTGCCAAGGAGGCGGGTGATTGGGCTCCGGTGCTCCCGAGGCCAGCTGCCCTGCGGCAGAACATGCTGCTCGAGGTCGTCCCGGCAGCCCGCGAGATGCCCGCCGGGCACCGCCGGCCGACCGCCACGCTGCTCCCCATTGTACCTCTAGATGCCGGCGGCGTCTGGATGTGCCCCTGTTGCGGCAGCAACGGCTACAGCTTGGACTTGCCGCCGGACGAGGTCGGCGAGGCGGTCGACTGATCTGTTGCGAGTCCACCACGAAGAAGTGGTAACCGGATCTGTGTCGGATCAGTGTCGAACTCATGTCGGATCCGTGTCGAACTTGTGTTGTACCTGTGCCTGATGAAGTGCTGGCGCTGTGTCGGACCAGTGTCGAACTCATGTCGGATCCGTGCCGGGCCCGTGGCGAACTCGTGTCGAACTTGTGTCGGACCTGTGTCGAGTGAAGTGTGACTGGTTCTGCACGCAGGAATGCTGCTGTTGCTCTGATGGGATGCAGTGTTGTGCAGTGGCCTTGTATAAACATCGATTTCCACCGGGGCCCGGGTATGTACGTGCCGTCCATTGCAAGCTGTAATAGACAAGGGAGGTGGCACTGAACGCCGCCGGCAGTCGATGGGGTTCGGCCAAGCCCAAGCAAATGCCGGACAAATATTGTCGCTCTCATCACATCAACTGACTGATCATGAGTGACAAGTCGGGGTACTCCGAAGTACCGTGATGCATGTCAGGAAATAGCTATTTCTGCGTTACTTTCCTGACACATTTTGAAAGTCATAGGCGTCCCACGAAATGCACGAGCACGACAAGACATTTGACAGAATGCCTATTCGATACCGTTGCTGATCCCATCCGAGCCAATGGAGCGCCTGTGCCCCTGGAAAGAAACATGCAGTACAGAGCATAACACCGATTGAAGTTTTCAAATCCGCCCCAATCAGAATCCGTGCGAGTCCATCCAATTAACATCCATAGCCGTACCGGATACGGAGGCCCATCGTTAACCAATCAGCTTCCAAAATTCAAGATAACACAGCCTGATTTGCTACAGTAATGAGTAGCAACTAGACAATCAAAAATAATTTGACATTAATCCCCATTTATTGGATGTTGCCACACTACTGGAACAGCAGACGGTTGCATAGGTCAGTATTGGGAGCTGGTGTTCGTGGTATGCGGTAGCAATGATGTATGTGTAGAGCATTCGTTGCCACCGTATCACTACGGGCCCTCATTGAATTGCATTGTATTGCAGTACAGCGGAAGGCACAGTCCACGTTTACAAGTGGCTGTTACTTGCCCTCGTCAGTCACAGTTTCAAAAAGGTGAAGAGCAGTCCCAATGATATTGAATGCACAACACAGCTTTAAGAAAATGCCAGGATGTCCATGCAAACGCGTCTCATTCAATAGCGGAGACGATCTGCACCCTCGCACGCTTGTTAAAATCGGTGCACATGCGATGGAGCACGTGGCCGATAACATGATCGTTGTAAATAGTGAAATCATGCACAAGGAAGTATAGATCAATTCAGTGAAAATACTGAGTGGCACAGGTGGGATCCATGTTGCTGTGTTCGAAAAGGTGGTTTGTGTTCACATAAATAGTGATCTGTCTGTGAACGACATCTCCAGCTAGTTTATAAATGACTGGGACCTTGACGATCGGCCGAAAAAAATTGGATGCATTGGACCAGTCGTCAGCTTCGTGAAAGTACATGAATGCATGATTTTTTTTTCAGCCGGCCGGAACAGTTTAAGAGGAAATGCGTTGGCTCACGATCGGAAGAAGTGAATGTCCGATCACCGGAAAACAAATTATAAGGACATGCACAGAAATGTGCCCACCGACACCCGCTACTTGGTTGGGCATGCTGAACAATGTCGCACGGAGCTGGTCAAGTGTGATTAATAGGCTCAATGCTCCGCTATTCATACGTGAGGACAGGCATCATATTCGTACATATCCATGCATATTCGGACGGGCATCGAGCAAATGCTGCTAGAACGTTAGTGAAAAGGTATTCTTGTATTAATGTTTCACGACGGCGTAAAAATATGTGTCGCGTGGTAATCGCGCACTAGCGATACCGAGTACTCGAACAAGTTCTCGAACACGTACGGAGATAAGCGTGGTTCAGCACAGCCATTGGTGCGAATGAGTATCTTTAATTATTGCCATTGAACACAGACAAACGTCAGGAGGGCTTGACTAGATCATACGTTCAAGCAATTCCTGCAAAACCTCTGGACACCGGGGGAGGGCTTGACCGCATCATACGTTCAAGCGATGCCCCGCAACGCCTCTGGACACCGGGGGAGAGCTTGCCTGTATCATACGTTAAAGCAATGATCCGCAAAGCCTCTTGGCTCGACTACCCGTCTCCGCGCGCGAACACGGCGGCAACGATCGGTGCAGGGGTCACCGTCTGCGGTGAACGATTTGCGCAGACAACCGAACAGCACTGCTCAAAGGACACACTGACACACAAATACCAAGCAAGGCTAATTAACAAGCAACTGACACTAAGCAGGCACAGCGCCGGCACATGCCTCACACACGAAGTCTGCGAAGGCTTCTTCGTGCTCGCTATCGTCGTCTAACAGGTGAGCATAGTTCGCCCTCACATAGGGCAATGCGCACAGGATGTGCACAGTTGCGGGGCAAGTGTCGCCCTCGATCCATGCCTTGTCCACCCCGGTATCATGCTCGTGGCGCCAGCTCGCCGAACATTTTACATATAGCCAGTCCGCGTCCTTCCTAAGCGCTGCTGCGCGAGCCGACGTGCGCCGGGAAGCTGGCGGCAACGGGGCTGCATCAGCAGCCGTCTCGCGCTCGGCCGACTGGACCGGCGGGGATGCCGTCGCTCCGCACGCCGGTGTGGGCTGGGGAGCGGGCGGAGCCTGGGCTGTATCAGCAGCAGTCTCGCGCTCGGCCGGCTGGGCCGGCAGGTCGCTGTCTTCCGGAGCGATGCACCAGCTTCAACCTCAGCCAGGGCGTCTACGACCGACTGCCGTGGGTACGATCGTTTTTCACGTGCCTTAGACATGACGTCCTGAAAACAAACTTACGGTTAGGAAATATGAGGCGCCCCTCCCCACCAGGACTCGCAAGTAGGGACGTCAACAGAGGGCGCCAGGGGAGCTGGCGCTGCTGGAGGCCCTTCCTTCAGTAGGTGGGATTACACTCGTTTCGAAATTTGTTGGACTGTGCCCCTCCAGATAACTTTTTCCTCCCTAAATTAGCCCCCCCCTGCGCCCTTTGATCCGCATTTCCATGAGGATGTTCCGACAGTGGTGCAAAGGTTTATACGCGGAATGACGTCAAGTGTCAGGGGTGGATACAAGGGGAGGGACAATAGTGGCATGTGCGTCCCCCTCCCCCTGGAAGGGTGGCGCCCGTCCGGCCGGGAAAGATACCCCTTCAGGAAGGCTCGAATGCATCCTCCCCAACCTATGTTCAACGGATTTATCAGCGACAAATGCATCTCTCAGAGAAAAATGCACGCATTCTTTGACGGAAAAGTACACCTTCAGTATGCTCCAGTGTACCCCTCCCCAATCAGGGAATTTCCCCGCCGAGGACACCCTTGCGAGGAAATATGTCCCTTCTCCAATGATTATCATGGGATCCGCCCCTGTCAAGTGCAACCTTGCAGGTTTAAACTGCTAATTAAGTCCGTGTTTGGAATTTAGCACACTTGTCCTAGCGGGCGCAGATGCACGTGCCGTATACCGAACACCGCTGTTCGGTTCGGGGAACACACGGAAATTCGCCTGCCTCGTTTGCGGAGCACTTTTCTGAACCGATAAGGACGGTGTTTAATACATTTCAGCGAAATAAAACATGGTTCCACATAATCACAAGACTTCACTGTAGCTGTTGTGGTACAAGTTATTCGTATCCGCTAAAAAATACCGATATAATTGCAAAAAATATCGGAGGCGACTTTCTTACGGTTTTCCTAAGCCGACTGCTCTCGGAAGCCTGAAAATGGCGCCCGCGGGCTTCACCAGCTCCGTGCACAAATAATCGGTAGAACTGCGTCATCGGACCTACATATTCCGGTAGAGAAAGGTTCATTAGTCGGTTTTACAGCGGAACTTTGCTCCCAGGTCACGTGGTCTCAGGAACGAGATAGAGGGAGAAGACTCGGCATAGTAATCTGCATAAATTAAAAGCGACCAGCAAATATAATTATCACATCAGTTTTGATAACAAAATAGGTTTTACTATGGACGCTGCTGAAATAAGTAGAATTAAACTTACGAATATCAGCAAACGCTTTCTAATTTACGTCGAGACTGCACTCAGCTCTACGGCATCTGGCAGCGGACGGATGACTGCCAGATGACAAATTGGCGCTGTGGTTAAATTAGCGAAGGATGCGGTTATAAGCCAACTTCCTGAGCAACGGTAGAGAAAATGATAACAAAAGTACACTTAATCGATGTCAACCAAGTTTATAAATCCATACCTGATACTGCCGACATGCTTACGCCGCACAACTAATAAATAATCACAACACATCCCGCGAATAGGACGCTCGTGCATCGACTGATTTGTTGCCTGCCGTGTACTGGGATATAGGTTTCGGAATATAAAATGGTTTAAGGAACATTATACTAAAACAATCAGTCTAAAATCATTTTATTCTCACCACCAAGAAACAAGTTTTGTCAATGAAAAAGTTCAGAAAATTGAGTGAAATCAATTCTTGTTAATAATAAATGCTCTTCGATGTGCTTTTTTAGTTCATATCTGGAATGTTTAGTTGAAGCAAGGAATGACTTGGAATGATGTAAAGCGACTAGACGGGAGAGCAAATTGCCGCTGTAAAACCGACTAATAGTCGGTTTTACAGCGGCAATTTGCAGCGGCAAATTGTTTACGAATACCACCATCTTTTTGTTATTCACGTGCTGAACGTGGCGCGGGAGACGTGCAAAGGTAGGTGTTCGGGAAACGAAGCGCGTAAATGCGCCTCCCTAGGTTAGGTTATGTTATGTTATGTTGCTTTTTTATTTTTTAAACATTCATTTTATGCTATGTTACCTAGCTCAAAGCTCATTTTTTGGTGTTTTTTGCTCACAACCTGAAAAGTAAGCATTTTCACTGAAAATAAGTGGTCCCATCACTGGCAGACCCAGGGAGGAGCCATTCCGGATTCCGACCATGGCCCCCCAGAAGTACTTAAAGGGGGGCTATAGTGCCTTTTGGCCCCCCAAAACCAACAGGTCAACTAAATTAAAATGTAGTAACCTTCGCCGAGGTAAAAAATAGTGTGGATGAAAGAATCTCCAATTTTAAAGGATTTTTTTTAATTAAAAATAATTGTTTGGAAGCCAGTATGGTAGCATAGTAGATTCTGACACACATTGAGGGTTCCATGCTGCTCAAGTTCTGCTTACAGCAAGAGTTGACAAAATCGGATCCGCCAGTGTGCACGTGCACAAACATTGACGTGGTACAAGACGTTGAACATGAACGCTTTGGTAAACAAGAACAAAAATCTGGTAACATAGAAACAGTGGAGGTAGGCTGGGGCCCCTACACTGGAAATTATGTTGTCAATTTTTTTGTCAATTTAATTATTATTTTTAAAACCCTGGGGTTACACCCAATACCGTATACCCCAGTGTTTTAAAAATGGGACCCTTTGCCAAATAGTTAGTGGTCAAAATCTTGTGCTTTTAACCAAAAATAGTGGGAGAATGGGCACCCTCCAAATCCGTTTGACCCCTCCCCTGATGCAATTCCTAGGTATGCCACCGGGGGAGGGGGCTGATGCCAAAATCCAAAAGTTGCCCCCCCCCCAAAAACCAGTGGGCTAGATCTGCCAGTGGGTCCCATCATCTTAGTCACATTCATAAACATTGCATTGGAATGATAGGTACATTCCAAAAATTCATCTAGCACCTTAACACGTGCACTGGAGGAGGGGTGAAATCTGCCCACCCCTCTGGTTTTTCGTACATAACTGCAGATTTTACCGGTCGATATACGCAATTTTCTGCGTACCTACTTAGAAATGACCGGAGTGTTGTTTAAGGTAAGAAAAATGGAAATCGACAAAATATTTTCAAGTTAAAGTAAAAATAATTCCTAGTGCCAGACCACAAAAATCGGTGCTGATGTGCTTCCCGTATATTCGCAAAAGGGAAGTGTTCTCGGCAACACTAGCGACTTGTTTGATGTATATTGATATCCTATATAGTTTCAATGTTATGTTAGGTCACCGAGGTCAAATCAGGTCCAGTTCATAACAGGTTAATGGAACCAAACTTGATCAACTGGAATGTTGTCATAAGTGCATTACTGTTTGTCATTTGTGCTGATTGTCATTGCGTTTCCATACTTTATTCATGTACTTCACTCCTTTCTTCACGAAGCCGATTGCGCTGAGCTGCCCAACAGGGCAGTCGGGTGGGTGGCCCGGTTCTGGTAACTGGAACAGGTAACTGACCTGATAAAGTGCTGCTATATAGGTGACCTGAGGTCAAATGTTGGGTCTAGCATCTGCATTGCATCATTAGTAATGTCCAAAACATCATTGATGCCCATTTTGGAGCATCTAAACACAATCACACCGATCCATAACAATGATAAGCCAAGCCACACAAAATAAAACAATTTTGACAAATGTGACCTCGTTTGACCTTGAAGATATTGACCTAATGTCATGAAATTTGCACACAATAGAGTTCACTACTGTAACCATCCACCCTGCGAATTTCGTTTCTGCAGCTTTAATAGGAGCCGAGATATTGGGGGGGGGGGCGGAATCCTCCCCCACCCCTCCAGTACGTGTAATTTTCAGAGGCCCTCCAGTGCACGTGTTAAAACACAAATTTACCATTACATCTACCTAGGCATATCAGGAAATCTGCTATAGAGCTTCATGCTGTAATATTGACTTACATTGCTACAGTACAATACATGTGCATACAATAAATGTGCAGTCTTCTTTCTACAGTGTTTATTTCACCCTACCTATGTATGCCAGATTATTGTTTTATTGGCAGGTAGCTTGCCACAATCAAGGCATTAACAATTAACATGTAAGCACCCAGAAATGTCATACATCAATAGGTTTGCTTCTCACACAATCTGGTGAAGTTTACTTACAGGCTGCTGCAAACATCAAAGGGAGCAGAATAGTTAGGGTGGGATGTCATCTGTGGTGTACACAGTACAGATTCTTTGTAGTCTGGGCTGCTGTAAAACACCCTAAGATGATGTAATCATTAATTTCTCTCTCAAGTGCATATCTTCTAGTTGGCATGAATTACTGTCAGCCTGTCATTAATTTTTGCACTGTTATTTGTGCCATAGTTTATCCATATCTGGTGTTTCTCAGTTCAGACATGATAAAGAAGAAATTAAATGCTCATATGTGTAAAATGCTTAGTTTACAGCTTAATTCCACATTGATTAGGCATTAGGAGCCCACATTAATTATGCACATAATCCCTGCATACTGGATGAAGTGTTCTGCTACAGCTCAGACTCCAGCCTGGACACCTCATGCAACTTGCTTTCAGGCCGACCATATCAATACAGTGGAAAAACACATTTTTTTCAGAGATATCCTCTGGAGTCACCAGAGACAACTGATTGGAATGAGCCTCTTAAGTTTTTTTTCTGTTTTTATATCCAGCTGTCAACAAACCATGCTGCCATGACATACATATTAGCCAGACTGCAAGGTATGGTACTTTCAATGATATTTTGTTGGTGCTGAGTTGGTGGCCAGCTGTGCAGCTGGCACAGCAATTGGTGCAGGAATGTTTGTCTGGTGCTGGTGGGCTGGTAATCCACTGACACTGCACACATTACTTTAAAAAATAACAAGAAGAAAATCACAACAATTAGAGAAAACTACAACAGTGAACAGAATGTGCATGTTTATCTCAGTTGATAGCTGTTAAATTTGTTTACAATGCAAGCAAATCTGCTGCCAAATTCAGTGCAGTGTCATGTGTGGCTTGAAATAGTGGGATGGGAAGTGAGCGATGTTGTTTGTGATTCATTTTGTATGCACATATTTGTGTTGGTTCTGTGTGAAAGATATGTTTATGTAGAAAAGGCATTTGCCTTAAACCTCCTGATTTTCTTACCCCATATATATATATATGTTTTTTTTTTTTTGGGGGGGGGGCACATTTGGTGTTGGTATTCAATCTCTGGTGTCAATGTTTACCCTCCCTGTGTGTTTCAGTGTATATTTTTCAACTGCAGATGCACCTTGTTGAGTCATTTGCCTTACTTTGCAGTCTGGCATGTTAGGAAATTTGATAACATGTTTTGCACATGGCCAAGTGAGCTTCAGCTTAAGCACAATAGCTTGACTGGTAGCATGTATGTGGGTCAGTGGTTATCAAGGTGGTGATTAGCCATGGTTCATTTATTTTATGTTTGTGGTGTAGGTACCTGGGTAGGCAGGTATATACTAGCACTTCAAGTTCCACCATGTTGAGTTTGTCAGATTGTCCTAAAAATATATGGCTTTGGAGTAGTGTATTAGCTTGTTGCTATTATTATCCCTATAGCCTTACTGGCTACATATTGCTGGCTTTGGCTTATGTTTTGTATTCATGCAGCTGCCAAGTGAGCTTCAGCTTAAGCACAATAGCTTGACTGGTTGCATGTATGTGGGTCAGTGGTTATCAAGGTGGTGATTGGGCATGGTTCAGTTATTTTATGTTTGTGGTGTAGGTACCTGGGTAGGCTGGTATATACTAGCATTTCAAGTTCCACCATGTTGAGTTTGTCAGTTTGTCCTCAAAATATATGGCTTTGTAGTAGTGTATTAGCTTGTTGCTATTATTATCCCTATAGCCTTACTGGCCACATATTGCTGGCTTCAGCTTGTATTTTGTATGCATGCAGCTTTGTTGTCCAGGCTAACTTGTTAAGCCATGCTGTTTGCTTCAAGACTGAGTTTGGTGATAATGGGTGGGAATGTAATCTAGTTTTAACTAGATTAATTTGACATTTTAGCATTCATAAAATGACAATGTATGTGTCAAGAGCAGGGGAGGGGAGGGGCGGCATAGTTGTAGTCCTTCAACTCCTCTGCATCAGTCAGTATGTCAATTTAGTGAACATTTAGCATTACCCCTATGGCACTGCCTGTGAAGGTTTGCCTTAGTATTGCCTCTTGAAAAGTGATCATGTTTCTAATGCCACTGTATGTCTGGGAATGTGTGGAGTGGGGTGGGGCAAGATTGTCATGTTCAGCTTTTTAAGGGGGAAGTTTTATATTAACCCTATGGCATTGCATGGAAAGAACTAATACAAAAAGCTGACCCCCCCCCCCCAACACATTTTGAAGGTTTCCTATGCCCCTAAGTGACACAAGGCACTTCCACACTGTCTTTTCTTCTGTCCAAAATCCATGCAATCATGTGTAGAAACAGGAGGGTGACATCTCAGTCCCTCCCCTCCCCCATGCCACTTGTCAAAAGCTTTCTGTGCCCTTGGTGCAATCAACATATACTCAGATATTGAACACAAATATTTGATGTTGCAGTGCACAGCCCTGAAATGCCCACCAAACAAAATATGTTGAGGACTTAGTAGGTAATGGGAAAACTAGAGTTGTATTGGTGGTAAGATAGCTATGCATCAGCAAAGCAGTGTAAGCAAAGGCATTTTGTATGGCAGTAAGCTTACCATACCAGGCAAGGCTTCCATAGAAATAGCACTAAAAGAGTGGAAATACCTGCAAAGAAGGGAATATGGTATATAACATAGCAATCCACTGTGTAACTGATAGCCATCTGATCAGTTACTGGATGACCAATGACCAAATGATTCACCAATGGGTAACCAGTTAACAGCCTGGGAACCATTGGGCCACCAATGACCAAAGGACAGACTGCTGGGTGGCCAGTCACCAAATGATTGCCAATTCACAAGGCAAGTTGTTTTGTAGTGATTGACCAATAACCAAATGGTATTTGACGAAAAATCAAACAGCAGACAGCTGGTACAAGTTTATTGTGACAAGTAATTGAGCCACAGACCAATGTGTGGCCAATGACCAATCAATGCACTAATGGGTGACCAATAAACAAAGCCACTGATCAATGGGTATGGAACGAGCAGCTTGTGGACCAGTGGATGACATAACCAACAGTAGACAACTGGGTGGCAAATAACCAACTGGCGGGTGACCGATATCCCAACAACATGCAAGTCACAAATAGCAAACAATGGACAACCTGGTGGAAAATTAAGATTCTGACAACCAGATGGCAAAGTAGCAACTTATGGGCAGTCAGATGACAAATAAACATGATACAGATAGCCAGATGACAAATCAACACCTTATGGACAGCAAGATGACATATGGATGGACATGTGGACCTTATGGATAACCAGATGACAAATAAACAACTTGTGGACCAAGAGTACACCAAGAGCAGGTCAGTAACCAATAACCAAGCTACTGACTGGCGGGTGATCAGTGGCAAGCAACGTGCCAATGAGTGACAAATGTATTTCATATATAATACTGCAAAACAAAAAGTGCTGCAAAGTAGCGATCCGATCACGCGGTCCGTAGTTACTGGCAGACCTCAAAGTGGCATGCTTCATGACAGCCATTTTTCTGCCTCTTACTACTAAGACTGGAATATATAACGAACGACTTCGGCCACCTACTTGGTGGTACGGAATTTAAATGGGGAAGGGCATCATCGTTGCTGGACCCATTCTTTCCATACAATGCCCATATAGATGTAATGCTAAATTATGGTCTTCAATTCTGAGAAGGATGAGCACATATAAAAGTTGTTTAAATGCTCACATAAAGCTCACGTAAATGCGCGTTACGGCCTGATTAACATGACCTTGACTGGTCGCCACACAGCTCGCTTGTCCTGTTGGTAGTAGTAGAATTGCCCCAGTCATCTTATCCAGGCAAGATGTCCTGCCGCCTTTAGGAAGTCAATCGCCTGTTTGGGACGCGTCCAGAGATTCTCCAGCTCCAAATCAGCTCTGAGGAGGGCGATCTCGTCACATGTGAACAGATGTCGCACTGTTTCTTCTTCCACCTCGTAGTGGCGACATGTAGTTCGGCTGCTAGAGATGCGAGCCATCCAGGTTCGAAGATTTGTCAAATATTCGCTGCACATCCAGGCCAGCTCGACTCTCTCTTGTCTTGTTAGTGATTCCTCGACTTTGTCTAATGTTTTTTTTTTTTGGGGGGGGGTGTTTCCAGGACTTTGGGTGCGGATTGCGTCCGCTGCCACTCTATCGTGGATCCTCTGCGACACGGAGCGCGTATGGACTGTAACCGGTGGTTCAAGCGGGGGGGGGGGGGAGGGAGAACCACTTCTTGAAGTCAGTGCAGGATGTTTTAGGTCTCTTTCGGCCGTCATCGTCACACATCCTGTGATTGCGTGGAGACATTTGTTCTTGGATATCTGCAACTTTGTATAACTTGTGGAGGCTAATTTGGGAGTAAACACAGCAGCTCCGAAGTTCATTGTTGGGCGTATTGATAGGCGGCAAAAATACGACAGGATTTCTTTACTCTGCCCCATTTTTTTTTTTGGGGGGGGGGGGGAAGGCAAACATGCTGAATGCCTTAAGCATGTTTAGTTTCTTGTCGAGTTTTTTTTCCGCGTTTCGGAGATGTGTGTGTTGAATCGTAGGGAAGGATCGAGAGTCAGGCCCAACAATTTAGGGGTTTTGGTGACTGGAATAGCAGATTGGTAAATGTACAGTTTCGGTTCGAAATTGTGCAGATGAGAATCAGAGGTCATGATCGACACTGTCGATTTGTGTGGAGAAAGAACCAGCCTGTTCTCTGTAAGCCATCTTGAGAGTTTAGTGATGCATCATTGGAGGGTTCATTAGGCAGTCAAGAGCTTGGGGTGCTTACAGGCAATGGAGAAGTCATCTGCATATGAGAAAAGGATGCAGTCTGTAGGGGTTGTTGGCGCGTCTGATACATGTAAATTGAACAGTGAGGGGAAAGCACTGCTCCTTCTGGCACCCCATCCTTAAAGATTCGGCTTCTTGATTCCACGTTATCTATCTTGACGACCGAGCGACGATCTGTCAAGAAATCACAGTCAGAGAATATCTCCAGTGGGTAGAGCATGTAGATTCATCAGCTTGTCAATTAGGACATCGATAAATCGAGTCAAACGCTTTTCTGATATCTAAGCTTGCCAGGATTGTTCTTGAGGCCGGCTTCTTCTCGTTAAATCCTGATAGTACGAAGTCAGTGAGGGTGGATAAATGCGTGGTGGTAGAGTGATTAGAACGAAATCCATGCTGCGAGTTGTCGAGCCCTACACACTGCAAGAATCTAGCCAGCATGAGACGCTCCAGGACTTTTGATATGCAACACAATAATGAAATGGGTCGGTATAGCGGGACCTTATTGGGCGGCTTTCCTAGCTTGAGGATGGGAATGATAATACCTTTTTTCCAAGCTGTAGGCATTGTATGAATTTCATGGGAAAGATTGAAAAGTGCAGTGAGGGCAGAGAACGCATAAGATCCAAAGTGTCTTAGATGGAAATAGGTAATATTGTCCACTCCGCAGGCACCGGAGGTTCCCGAGACTTTGCCCATGTCAACATCGAAAGAAGGAGGTGTACTAAGGGCTTTCATCCTTTTTAACTTCCTCTGAATCCTCTTGTCTTTCTTGTGGGGTGGTGGCAACTTCCCGAGTAGTAGTTTATCAGTTGGTTGGCTGTACTCTTTAAGCTCGGCACTTTCTCCTGGATGGTTATGGGTGGATGGAGCTTTATATCCGGACCAACTGCTCCTCCTATCGACTTCACTTTCTTCCAGAAGCTTTTGGAGTCTACTCGATGATCGAGGCTTGTGATGAACTCCTTCCAATTTTTCCGCCGTCTTTCCATCAGGGTACTTATGATTTCGGCGTTAAGCGCGGCTACTCTGTCTAATTGGGCCGTACCTATGCCTTTGAGGTAGTCCCGCTCGGATATGAGGGCCCGGCTGTCCGCTGAGTAGAATGGGTTGAAAAACCTCTTTCCAGTGGGGATGTGGCGAACAGAGGCTCTGAGCACTATTCTTCTTAAAGCCCTTTCTGCTTTGTTTATGTGTACGCTATATGACCTATGCAGTCGATGCGCCCCTAAACCACAATAACAACAATAACTAACTGCTTTGTTTATGTGGGAGAAAGACTCAACGTTGAAATTTGCAAGTTTCCCTTCTAGCTCGGTAGTGAAACCTTCCCAGTTAGCTTTGTTGTAGTTGGTGTGGGACGTCCGAGAGTTGATGTGGTTAGGTGGAGGGGCGTGGTCAGTGTCGTGTTGGTCAGCGGGCCAGCCGGATGGTGCTGTGGAAGAAGACATGTCCAGCTACTGCTGCTCTTCGGGGAGCACATCCAGTACAGCCCGGTATTTGTTTTCATGACTACTGCTCTTGAACTCTTTCGCGCCGACGACGTTGCCAAGAGAGACGGGCGGCGGCGCTGGCAGCTACGTTCCGAGTATATTTGTAGGGCCCGAGCGCGGCAGTCACTTGAACAGCAAGGACTCGGGGTCAGATCGGGGTCAGATCGGTGGATGGTGGCGGCCGACCAGCTGCTGTAAGCGCTACATGGCGTGAAGTGGCGTACTTGGTGTAAAGGACTGACACCAGTGGGGCACCTGGGATGCTGGTAGGGTCCAAACATTTTGAGGGAGCCGTGGGGGCTGGGGGAGAAAGTCATGTTGAGGTAATGTGCTTCCAGTGGCGCATCTGGCACATGAAACTCATTTTGGCAAGTTCGTCCATTTCCAGATGATAGTAATGGGCGCAGGATGATCCATGTGTCGGCGAGCCCTAAAACACAAATCCAACACCACGACCGTCCTGGTTGATGGGCTCCTTGTTTGAGTTTAGGGGCTCGTCGACTGCGTCGGTCATCCAGCGCCCACGCCACCATCCCGATAATGTTTCACGGAGGAAGTTTGAACGAATATATTTTCATTTTCCCTGATAGCATCAAGTAATGATTTCAAAGAGCTGCTACTAATGTTTTTATAAGGATGCTAAGTGGAAAGAAAGAGCATTGGTTAACGGGCTTAAGACGTTGATTTAAGATGATTGCACAGTACGTATATCCTCTGACAAAATGGCAGTCTGACGGCAGTCGCCGCCTTCACACCACATCAAGTGCAATTTGGAAAAGAAACTAGTTGCCAACTATAGCCAGTGGCGTATCCCGGGTGGGGGGGGGGGGGGGCACAACGGAGCCATGCCCCCCACCCCCAGAGGCCGATTTTTTGCTAAAAGTTTACACTATGTTAATATGTTCTCAAAATATACAAACCATAATATTATATAAATATTGTTGTAATATCGTGACAGCATGATCTGATTGGCCACTGTGTCACAAATCAGTAGGTTCTGATTGGCGGCTGTGTGACTGAGCTTGTGACAGCGTGCTCTGATTGGTCACTGTGTCGCAGACTGACGGGCCGCCGCCATGGCCGAGAAGACGGTCGAGTCGCTCTCGAAGGCGCTGGGCTGTGTGCAGCAGCTGCGCACCAGCGTCTGCGACGTGTTCCGCTACCTGGCCGACGGCAACTCCGAGACCGGCGACGACGACAGCCAGCGCAAGCAGTACGTGGTCAACCTGAAGGAGACGCTGAACGTGGTGACGCGCAAGCTGCGCGACGTCGAGGACAGCGTGAACGGCCTGCAGGTGGCGCACGGCACCTTCCAGCTGGGCAACACGGGCCAGCTCAGCCAGGACCCCACGCACGACATGCAGGTGGGCGCGCCGTGTGGTGGGCACCACATGCCTCCCCGTCTGCACTACTGCACTCAGATGTCTGTCTTATATTCCATGGCTTCTGTCTGTCTGTCTGTCTTCTGAGACTACTGTTCTAGGTGTGATGGTTGCGTTTTATGGGTGTCGATGGGTTAGGCGTGTTAGACATACAAGTATGTATGGATGTGTGCAGCAGACGATGATGTTCACTCTGTTGAGGGTGTAATGAACTGTATGACCAACGCAGTCGATGCGCCCCTAAGCCTAAATAACCAACCATAGGGTGTGATAAATGTCGAAGCATTTCTGAAGTTTGTATTATATATGTATATGTGTATGTGTGTGTTTGTGCATATTCATACATACATACATACATACACGAAACCATCTTCATATCGTGACGTCATCCGACACAACCTAATCCGTCCCGACATAATCTGGTCTCACCTGCTCTGCCCCAACCTGCTCAGACTTGACAGGGGACCTTGGAAACCTTACTAGCTTTGTTTGCTGACAAGGTCGTGTATGTGGCTGTGAGGAAGCCGGGTTAGAAAAGCACTGACTCTTAATCACTCGCTGAACTCGCAACTCAAACTCTGTCTTTCCACTATAATTGTGATATTGGGGAGGAGGGCCCTAGTTTTCAGAGTCATAATATGGGCCTGGCCATCTCTACTTAATATGGATGGTGTGGATGTTCCCAGATCGTCGGCTAGTTTTTCATAGCTTCAGCATAAATATGCTGCCTCATTTGTTTTCCCACGAACACCAAAACTGTGAAAACTGCAATTGAGTGTTTCCCATTATTGCCCATTGACAACCAAATGATGAATTATGATAGCTTCCAAGGGAGAGTTAAGTAGTTCATTATCATTGCAAATACTTACTAAGCAGCCGGCTGTTTGTCCCCATGCTGGTTGTTGCCCGCCTGGCCGTGCCATCCGTACATGCCAGGTGCGCCGTACCCACTCCGTGCTGGTGACCAAGGTGCCCGCCTGGCCGTGACATCCGTACATGCCAGGTCCGCCGTACCCACTCCGTGCTGGGGACCAAGGTGCCCGCCTGGCCGTGCCATCCGTACATGCCAGGTCCGCCGTACCCACTCCGTGCTGGTGACCAAGGTGCCCGCCTGGCTGTGACATCCGTACATGCCAGGTCCGCCGTACCCACTCCGTGCTGGTGACCAAGGTGCCCGCCTGGCCGTGACATCCTTATGGACCAGGTCCGCCGTACCCACTCCGTGCTGGTGACCAAGGTGCCCGCCTTGCTGCAGGTGCTCTACGGTCAGCTGCTGGACAGCTACAAGTGGACGGAGAAGGTGCGCGACTACGCGGCGTTCGCGGGACCCGTCTGGTCCCAGAACGGCGTCAAGCGTTCGCAGAACATGCTGGTGAAGAAGCGGCGCACCACGCAGACGAGCCACTGTCAGCCGCAGCAGCACGTGGACACCATTCTGTTCACGCTCGGCCGCAGCTTCATGGACATGCCGCTGACCATCAGCCGGCCGTACGGCGCAAACTCGGCTGTCGTCCAGGTCAGGCACGGTGTCACAGTCGGGGACGCTGTCGTGGTCGTAGTCTGGGTCACAGTGGGGGTTGCAGTCGGGGACGCTGTCGTGGTCGCAGTCTGGGTCACAGTCAGGGTTGCAGTCGGGGTCACAGTGGATGTCACAGTCGGGGTCACAGTCGGGTGGAGCCGTTCACACTAAATGACACCGTTGACACCGAGTCGGCTGCGCTGTAGCGAATAACAGATGTAACTCGCAGTCAAGCAAGTTAGAATGTAAGTTTTTTGTATGTTGCCCTTCATTGACTGAAGGTTACCTGTTACATGTAGCCTGTTACCTGTAGACCATCAGGGTTATCTCAGAGCTCGCCTGACCCACCCCACACCGACGGTTAGTGTCGGTAGTCGTCCTCAGTTCACGTGATGTTCAGGGGCCGCCCATTCTCTACCTCCCATCCCCACTGTATGCTATAACAGATACTTCGCTGGGCGTGTTGAGGGAGAACTAGGTGATCACTTCACTAGCTCGCGGTGGGCATCGATGTGACTGCATGCGGCAACCGACCTATGTGTAGTGTCACATCAAGCGGAACTCAGTGGTAGTGTTCCCTTTGTAGGTGTTGGGGTTGGGACTCGCATCATTAGCTTGTGTGTGATGTCACCTTCATCCTGTGTTGGGCGACAGTAAGGTGCTGTGTTGGACATCACTGTCGTGCGCGGTGGACATGATTATTATGCTTCAATTGGCATCGTGCCATGCCGCGACGGATATCACTGCATGTTTTGATCGACTCCAAAACATGCCACGGTGTGCATGACTATCTTCCCGCAGTGTAAGCCACTGTAATGGCGTAATGGACGTCATTGTCATCACGTGAAGACATTGTTAGAAGAGGTTTTGAGTCAATTGTGCCGGAAGTATAGCACAACAGGATGTACAAACTCGCCATGAAATGGTTCAATCCCGTTTTATCAAACTGAATGCACAGCTTTAAGACACCATTTTCATGGTAGCAACATGGAAGTTTGTTGAGACGTTTGTGTACTACATATGAAAAGATGACATCAAAATCTTGCATTGGGACAGTGGCGCAACCAGGATTTCAGTTCGGGGGGCAGGGTTGGAGAGCTGGCCCCCTGCAAGCGGGCCCCCTCATGTTTTTAAAAAGTGTGCGGAAAACATGCACTTACTTTTGAGCGGGCCCCTATGTTTGTAAAACTTCGCAGAAATAAAAGCACTTTTCCGGTTTTAGCGGCTCGAGGCGGGCCCCAGGTAAAAGCGGGCCCCTGGTTCTAAGCGGGCTATTGGTTCAATGCGGGCCCCTGGATCAAAGTGGGCCCGGTTCGAAGCGGGCCCCTGGTTCCAGAGAACCCCTGGTTCAAGACAGGGCCCCAGGTTGAAGCGGGCCCCTGGTTCTAAGCGGGCTATTGGTTCAATGCCGGCCCCTGAATCAAAATGGGCCCCGGTTCGAGGCGGGCCCTGGTTAAAACGGGCCCCAGATTTTCAGTTGGTTCAAGGGCCCCTGATTGGGCCACAGATCCGCATCGTGGGCCCCTAGCCAGGGCTCTGAGTAGGGTGGCCTACTGAGCCAGGCCCGCTTGCGGGCCCCAGGCTCGGCGGGCCCCCAAAAATTTAGGGTGGGCCATGGCCCTTGGCCCCCCTGGTTGGCTACTGCATTGGGATGTTGGTTTCTTTATAGGTGGCATGTGCCATTCATTTGTGTCAAAAAGTCAGCACTGTGAAGAACACCACTATAATGCAGTGTCATGTTGAGCTCACCATCATACCGTGATGCCGTGATGGACACCACTAACATGCTGTCATGGACTTGTTCTGTACAGGTGACACTGGATCGAGTGCTGCAGGCGGTAATCACGTTCAAGGGCCTGCTGATCGAGTGGGTGATGATCCGTGGCTATGACGAGCCCATGGTTAAGGAGGACGGCCGGGTTGACCTGTGGACACCCTCTGACTATCAGGTATGTGGTCTGTGGAAACCCTCTGACCGTCAGGTATGTGGTCTGTGGAAACCTTCCTGGAACCATGACAAGTATCAGATAGGTGGTGCACACCCTCCTACGTGATGGTTTGTGGACCCTCTCTGACATCAGTGGGCAGAAATTAAAATTGTGTGTGGAAAGTGACACCCAACAGAAAAAAGGGAAAATATTTACATCATATGCCAATACAATACGTTTTTCTTTGTAGCTTCGATATCTATGGTATCTAGATTTGCATAATGCATAAAATTCAGCTAACGCCATCTGCCTTCAATCGCAAGTTATTATCATGCTCGTAAAGACCACACATGTCTGGAATGATCTCACTGAGATGTTTTCCAAGCACGTATATGCAATTCGATGTTTTTATTTACATTTTTGATAAAAATCAAAACCTTTTATTCACATCAGACGTCGAACCGAAAGTGAATTTGGTTGCACTGACTGGCATTCATGCAGATTTGTGGACACCCTCCAACTTCATTTATGTGGGTCCGTGGACACCCTCCGACATCATTTATGTGGGTCTGTGGACACCCTCCGACATCATTTATGTGGGTCTGTGGACACCCCCAACAAGATTTATGTGGGTCTGTGGACACCCTCCGACATCATTTATGTGGGTCTGTGGACACCCTCCGACATCATTTATGTGGATCCGTGGACACCCTTCGACATCATTTATGTGGGTCCGTGGACACCCGCCGTCGTCATTTATGTGGGTCCGGGGACACCCTCCAACATCATTTGTGTGGGTCTGTGGACACCTTCCGACATCATTTATGTGGGTCCGTGGATACCCTCCGACATCATTTATGTGGGTCTGTGGACACCCTCCGACATCATTTATGTGGGTCTGTGGACACCCTCCGACATCATTTGTGGGTCCGTGGACACCCTCCGACATCATTTATGTAGGTTCGTGGACACCCTCGGACATCATTTATATGGGTCTGTGGACACCCTCCGACATCATTTATGTGGGTCTGTGGACACCCTCCGACATCATTTATGTGGGTCTATGGACACCATCCGACATCATTTATGTGGGTCTGTGGACACCCTCCGACATTTATGTGGGTCCGTGGACACCCTCCAACATCATTTATGTGGGTCTGTGGACACCCGACATCATTTATGTGGGTTTTGGACGCCCTTCGACATAATTTATGTGGGGACGAGTGGTCTAGGGGTCTGCTCGTTTCACAATCGAAAGATTGTGGGTTCGAGTCTCACCTGTCGCTACTCTTCGCCCGCGACCAATCGGCGTGAGAGATTGGCGACGCTATATGACTCAACGGTCGACGTGTCGTACAACCAATAACCAACCAGACATAATTTATGTGGGCCTGTCGACAACCTCCGACATAATTTATGTGGGTCTGTGGACACCCTCCAACATCACTTTTGTGGGTCTGTGGACACCCTCCGACATCATTTATGTGGGTCCATGGACACCCTCCGACATCATTTATGTGGGTCTGTGGACACTGCGACATCAGGTATGTGGGCCTGTCGATACTCCGACATCAGGTATGTGGGTCTGTGGACACCCTCCGACATCATTTATGTGGGTCCGTGGCCACCCTCCGACATCATTTATGTTGGTCCATGGACATCCTCCGACATCATTTATGTGGGTCTGTGGACACTGCGACATCAGGTATGTTGGCCTGTCGATACTCCGACATCAGGTATGTGGGTCTGTGGACACTCCAACATCATTTATGTGGGTCTGTGGACACCCTCCGGCATCATTAATGTGGGTCCGTGGACACCCTCCGACATCAGGTATGTGCGCCTGTCAATACTCCGACATCAAGTGACCTATCCTGGTCGATGCGCCCAAAAACATAATTGAAAAAGCTAACAGACATAAATATATGTCTGTGGGCACCCTCCAACATCAGTCATGGTGGGGTCCGGAGCAGGAACGTATTCACGTAGTCACGGTGCTGGCATACACTGTTGGCATGCCATGGAACCTGGCAAAGCATTTCCTGTCAGAAACATTAATATTTTTCATGAGACCATGGGTTTGTGATTCTAGATCCGGAGATTCTCCGGATCCCAGAGATGTCTTTTGCCAGTAAATGTTTTTTAGCCGGTTAATACCGCTGGCACAGGAAAAACTAGTTGTCGCGAACACTTTGCCAACCCTCATCAGTGGACAGTGCACACCCTCCGACGTCGCCCTCCGGGTATGTGGGTCTGTCTACATTGTCTGATTACCACGGATGTGCATTTGTGTTTTTGCGGAGGTTGTCGTTTCCCAAATTGAGTTACCCCTAACACGGCAACTCCATCCGCCACAAGTTGCATGGTCTCGGGTTCTCTTGCGACGCATTCAGCTGCCAGGTCACACAGCACCACCGGCGGCACAGGTCACACAGCACCGCCGGCGGCACAGGTCACACAGCACACCAGCTGCCAGGTCACACAGCACCACCGGCGGCACAGGTCACACAGCACACCAGCTGCCAGGTCACACAGCACCGCCGGCGGCACAGGTCACGCAGCACACCAGCTGCTAGGTCACACAGCACCACCGGCGGCACAGGTCACACAGCACACCAGCTGCCAGGTCACACAGCACCGCCGGCGGCACAGGTCACACAGCACACCAGCTGCCAGGTCACACAGTACCACCGGCAGCACAGGTCACACAGCACACCAGCTGCTAGGTCACACAGTACCACCGGCAGCACAGGTCACACAGCACACCAGCTGCTAGGTCACACAGTACCACCGGCAGCACAGGTCACACAGCACACCAGCTGCTAGGTCACACAGCACCACCGGCGGCACAGGTCACACAGCACACCAGCTGCCAGGTCACACAGCACCGCCGGCGGCACAGGTCACACAGCACACCAGCTGCCAGGTCACACGGCAGCACAGGTCACACAGCACACCAGCTGCTAGGTCACACAGCACACCAGCTGCCAGGTCACACAGCACCGCCGGCGGCACAGGTCACAGCACACCAGCTGCCAGGTCACACAGCACCACCGACAGCACAGGTCACACAGCACACCAGCTGCTAGGTCACACAGCACCACCGGCGGCACAGGTCACACAGCACACCAGCTGCTAGGTCACACAGCGCCGCCGGCGTCTCACGCCAACTGGTCGCCGGTGGACTCGGCAATCCTGTTGATTGTGGGATTGGAGCTCACGATCTTACGATCAACAGTCCAACGCCCTGCCGACTGAGCTGCCGACTCCAGGTCGCATGGTCCTAGTTTGGGAATTTTGTCTAGTATTATTAAAGCCAATGGCGCTTCTAAAGCCAGCATAGGTAGATAAGTGCTTAGCATAAGTTCAAAGGTGACAAACCAGCAGCCCCGAAGTTCATCAGCTGCGATACATGTATATACAGTACGAATGCAGGGTTACCGGCACATTGCGAACAGCCACCGTTTTCAGCTCTCTCAGTGCGGCAGAATTTCCAATCCCTCAGTGCGGGGATCAATTTCACCTCCATTAATGTGTGTTCTATGTAAGATTGAGAGGTGCGATAAAGGGCATGTACGCGTATGCTCATCCATGAACTTCTGGAGTTGCATGAACCGTTTTTCTCTACCCGCGATTCTCTGACTGGACCTGAAAGGTCGAGTCCTTCGGGCCATTATCGGGGTGCAGTCACCCGATTCACTCAATCGTCGCCGTAGTTTTCCGACACAGGTCGTGAAACAGATGCAGTTTCGTGCTTTAATGGATTGCATGTGCTGTATGGCCGACGTAGTCGATGCGCCCACAAACTCCAATGACTTGCGTGTGCGTGAATGTGAGCGATGGCTCGGCGGGCGGCGCGCAGTGCCGGCGCTGACCGAGGTGCGCCACCGTCCGCAGGTGTTCCGCAAGGTGTCGGAGAACGCGCAGGCGGCCATGGTGCACTACTACGGGCCGCTGCACCCGGAGTTCTCGGCGCGCTCCTACCTCACCTGGATCCACAGCTACGTGAACCTGTTCTCGGCGCCGTGCGTCAAGTGCGGCTGTCGGCTGCAGAACGCGCTGCCGCCCACCTGGCGCGACCTCAAGTCGCTGCAGCCCTACCACGAGGACTGCAAGTCGTGAGGGGCGCTGCAGCCCTACCACTGGGACTGTAAGTCGTGAGGGCTGCTGCAGCTCTACCACGAGGAATGCAAGTCGTGAGGGGTGCTGCAGCCCTACCACTGGGACTGTAAGTCGTGAGGGCTGCTACTGTAGCACTACCGCGAGGACTGCAAGTCGTGAAAGGTGCTACTGCATCCTCGCCACGGGGACTGCAAGTCGTGAGGGGTATTGCCACAACTCTGTCACGCCACTGCAGTCCTGTCGAAGATGCCGTGACGTGTCAGTACTCGGGTGCTCTGGTCGCTAGCATGCAGATGACGGCACCTCAGTCGTGTGTTTACATGATCCTTGATCTCGCCAGCCGTCTGTCTGCTCGTCCTGCCGTGCAGCGGTTGTGACCAGTAACAGAGCCGGGCGGATACCAGGTGGTCAGTTCCTTCTCGCATCCACAGCAAACCGAACGCGCTCCCCCGTGTGATTTGTCGAGCTGCCGACAGGAGGGTGGTAAAATATCTGTTTGGTCTCCGTTGTGGAAGCCCTTGCTACACGAGTGCTGCCGACGCGAGCTGTCCGACCGGTTTGGGTAGACAGACGGCGAGACACCGGGTGCGAGGTCCTCCTCGGAGTGACGGGTAGATCAGTGCATTCATACTGCTGACATGCTGGTGTCCCGGAGCCGAGCCGTTCTCACGCGGCAGTTTGCTGGTCGGCCCCTGGCTCTGCTGCTGCCTCGGCTGCTGAGGTATGACTGGGACTGTTGAGGTGTTGTTTAACTCGTGGTGACAGCGGCACGTCTTGATTGGCACTGATAACTGAATTGCTCCAGTGGCGGCCCGGCCGTCGGTTCCTTCTGTTCCTTTGACGACTGCTGGTTAGCTGTGATTCGACCTGATGCTCTGCTCATTCTCGGGGAGTGTTCGCATGGGAGCACGTATCCCGGTCTGCATGCGTAAAGGAAGATGAAAGCAGCGTCGTGTCTCGTGTACAGGGCACTCTTTTATATCCCTCCCTACTTTATAAAGATTGTTGCTTTCATGTAAATAGAAGTGAAGAAAGTTCACTTTATATGGAAAACAATCAACACCTTACTCTTGGCAAAACGCCTATTTGGTGCGCTCAGTTCACACAATCAATTAATTAACCAAAACTTCCACGTATGATTCCTTGCGGATACCGAGATCCGCGACCATTTATTGACGTGGTATCTGTGCTTTTGTTCCGCTCAGGCCGCCACCTATTTTTTTTTGGAGTGTACATGCTATGCCCGGTGTAAATGAACAGATTGCGCTGTAGATGCTGTTGTGCTAAAGCTGTTTCACATGTTATGAATCATCTGTATTTCATTGAAACATACATGATTTGCTGGTGTATCAAGGGTTTTTTCTTTCATCTGAAATCTGTGGAGAGCAATTATTTAGCAACCACCATACTAGGAAGTTCATTGGCACCTCCCTCAGGCTTCCGAACGTGTGAGACAACAGAAAGCCCGAAGGGAGGAATGTCGAGTATGATTTTTGTGTTGGTACCCGATACAAATTACCTCAAACACTCCACGCAAGTGAAAGTGCAGTGCAAATGTTCCGAGAAATGTTGGACGGATATCCTTTTCTTCTGCGTGATGCCAATGTACAATTTGTCTCGAGTGCAGCATGAACTGATGCACCTCGCGAAAATTATGTGGACAAGAACATCCGTGGGAAGGGGAATGGAATGCTTCCGACTGACAAGGGATCCACCACAGCGGGAGGAACATCTTCCCCCTCCCCAACTTTCAAGGGCACCATAGTGGGGGCACCGTCGCCATAGGATAACTAATTGCGATGGTTCATGAACTTGGATTTGAATTCGCCCAACGAAGGCCGTTATCACCATTTCGAGAGTTCTGAGACCATCGGGAGGTGTCTAATATAGGAGGTGGGTTTGATGCTTCGGGGTCTAATATAGGTCCGAATCTGCACTGGAGAAAACATGCTGGAGTCGGGGACGGATGCAAGGGGACATGTGCCCCCCCCCCCTTCCGATGGAAGGTGGCGCCCCTTCAGCGGAGAAAAAGGTGCACCTCCGGGAAGACTCGGGTGAATCCACCCCCGCCGTGATCGAAACGATATTCAGATGCTGAATAATATTAAACACGCAAACCGAGTTGGTTATTAGGGCTTTATGGCGTATCGACTTCAATGGCCATGTAACGTCGATCACGATCTTAGTTATTTATACGTCGATATATCGCGCATGCTAGCTAGATAGGCTTGCCGAATATTAGTCAAAGTAACGAACGGTACATAAAATAAATTATGGCAACATTCCACATTTTCAGCGTGGTGCATATATTACTGAAAATGATGCTTCAGCGAGGTAATCAAAAAGTCGCCCCGATCGAACAATATCTCAGTGGTCGCCAAAAACTTCACTGAATGACAATGACTGAACACGCCCAAAGTGACGTCTACGCTCCTCCTCATAGCCGGGGCAGGAAAGCAAGACATGACGCACAGATAGGCGGGCGTGACATTTGGGGCAGCGTGGTATATCATTACCAGTTAGTAAGTAAGAGTGAGTGGCATATGTATGCCAAATTCTCAAGCGATACAGTGCTACTTCGTCTCTCCTACTCCTACGCGTGCACGAACTCCATTTTCCGAGGCGATGATTGATCGCTTTTAACTTATTACCAGGTAGTGCGTTCCAAGATTCTTGCCACCTTGTGAGCATATAGGCAGAAATGGTTCGGAAATTATCACGGACAGGGAGCGGTAGGGTTTGTGAGCATGGAGCTAGCGACGTACGTTTCGCAGCAGCATCAGCTTGGTCGTTTCCAGAGATGCCCACGTTGCTCGGGATCCAACACAGCACCACTCTTTTACCTGTCTGGTACACAATGGTAAGACGAGTTAAAACGTCCCGTACAATGGGATTTGATGGGTCGTGTGTCCTCATCGCTAAAAACTACTTAAAGAATCCGTCAAAATAATGCGAAGTGGATTTTCTGCTACTTCAATGAGACAGAGAGCTTTCGAAATGGCGATGAGCTCGAAAGAATACACAGAAGCATGTGCTGAAAGTGAAAAGCTTCTAACCACAGTACCTGTAATAAAAACGCTGCCGATGCCGGTCTCCGTTCTGGATCCATCGGTGTATGTTACAGCAAATCCAGTGTAACATTCAATATGCTCCATGGCAAGTGCTCTGAATTCATGCGGTGTAATATCGGCTTTCTTTGTGCAGGCGAGGGATATGTCCACTTCTGGCGTGATCAGTTCCCAGGGAGGCACGCAAACTGAGTGCTCCTGGATTTAACCTGGGAACACAGCTATCTGACCTTCGCAGTCGATGCGCCCCTAAATTACGACAACTACAATAACAACACCTGGGATCACATAAATAATACACACAGTCATAAAGCGCAGAACCAGGTTAATATACGTGTAAATCGGGTCAGTCCAGAATCCCCAGTTTTCAACTCTAAAACTCTGCTAGGAACTGGCCACTCCGCGCCTGACGCATATATCACCAGTGACCACCACGTCACGCCACTCAACGCCGATCGCTCTGCTCACCATTAAAGTCGCCATCGCTGACCGTCCCCGGACGTCGATCGGACTTCGTCACATAGTTCTTCAAGTGTGACGGTGGCCTCCGTTGCCGCTGAGGCCTCGTGGGCGGAGGAGGCGGACGCGGTCGAGGTGACGGGACGTCGGCGGCTGTGGGTGGCGCGTCAATCTGCGGCGTGGGGGGGGGCCCTCGGCATGTGCCGGTGTCGTCCTGGGCGTCACGTCTGCGGGTGACGCGTGCCGCTGCGCGACAGCGGTCGTCACGGGTGTAACGGTCTGCTCGTGGCCGGGTGCAGGCGGACCGTCGGCACCGGGGTTGGAGCCCGTCCTCTGGGCGGCCTGCGGCAGCTGTGAGAGGCTGATGGCAGTCGGCGCGGGCCAGACCTTGAATGGGTCTTATAGGTACCGCCTGTTACGCAGAGTCACTCGCCTCGAACCGTGTACCTTGATGAGGTACTGGTCGTGGGGTTTGGCCTCAGCGACTACGCCAGTTCTATCCCAGCGCTTGGAGTAAGCCCCCGTCTGGTTGTACAGCAGCACGGTTGCGCCTAGTATCAGCGGTGCTAGCGGACGCGCGTGGTGTTCGTGGTCGTCGACCTGCTTGGCGAACCTCAGCCTGAGCGCCTCTTCTTGGCGCGCCCACGTCTCAAGCCACACGGGAGGGACCGTGGCGCTGGTGAACACTTGCGTCTTTGGTGCGATGGGCAGAAGGTCACGCAGGTTCCTGCCGAAGACGATTTGCGCTGATGACATGCCCGTCTCGGGATCTGGCGTGTTGCGAAACTGCAACAAGCCGGCCACCACCGCCTGCTTGCCGATTCCTCCATTTGCGTTTGTCTGCGACGTCAGGAAGCGTTTCATAGACTTGACGGCAACCACCGATCTCCCGTTTGATTGCGAGTGGTAAGCGGATGACAAGCGATGCCGCACGCCCCAGCACTGCAGTAGAGCGACCGTCTCCTTCGCGGTAAACTCTGGCCGACCGCCCGTGCTCAGCTCCTCGGGCACACCGAAGGTCGCGAAGTAGTTGATTAGGGCCCCGCCGAACCCCTGTGCGCCGGACAGAGAGACGACGATGTGTGGCCAGCCGCGGCGTCGGTCCACCACGATCAAGTATCCGACGCCGCGCAGCACGCAGAAGTCAGCGGCGATGGCTTGGCAGGCTCTCGTGGGTACAGGTGGATGAACTGGCGGCATGTGCGGCTGGGAGGACGACATTCTTCAGCAGTCGCGGCATGGGGTGCTCGTGCGCTCTCTATGACTTTGGAGATGCCAGGCCGGCCAACTGCTCCCTGCGCCCGACGCACCATCTTGCTCACGCACTGGTGTGATGTGTGGAGCGCACGCAGCACCTCGTTGGGTAGGGTTTGCGGCACCAGGACTCTGTTGTCTATCATGATGACATCATTCACTGTTGACAGCCTGTCCCGGTACTGCCAGTATGGTCGAAGAGCTTCGGGTACGCCGTCACGAGATGGTGGAAACCCGCATCGGATAAGCTCGGTGAGCTGCTGGAGGACATCATTCCTGTGGGTGCCCTCTTTGACACGTTCCTATGTGACCGTCCATAGCGCGCCCGTGGAGGATTTCGCCGCGGTCACGACGGTGGTCTCCAGGTCGTCGTCGGGGTCCCGGCTGGTCCTGGTGTCAGACTGGGTCGTGGCTGATGGGTATCTCGCCGCCACTGAACGTATTTTTTCAGAGGCTTTTGGAGAGGAATTGGCGTTCCCTTGGAAGGAAAGCGCCTTCTGAGAGGAAAAGGCGCCCTTCAGTGTGTGGTCGAGTCCACCTGTCGGTTGAAGGTATCCCAGTACTTGCGCAGTGGTGCCCCTCCGGCCCAACGGTGCCCCTCCAGACAAGTGCTCTCTATGACAATTCCTGGATCCACCCCTGGCCGGAGTTGACGTTTACTGGCTATCCACGAGGTCCTCTCCGAAGCGGGGGTAGCTGGACGCGCGAGATTCATGGCATAATTTGGTAGCATTTTTTCCCTCTATATGGAATCTCCTGAGCGAGACGTTCCTGAATGTAGTTCCGTGTATAACAAACATCCGTGTTTGTGTATGGTTTCTATAGCGGTGCAGTGTGTTGATGCAGGTGATTTGAGTGCGTATGATCAAATTCAGGATAATTCATTTGTATTATTGGTGGCGGTCGCACTGTTGATAAAGACCTGTTCCTATTTTAGCATGAATGCATTCATGCACAATGCGTACCGCCATGAAGTCATGAAGTGCAAAGGCTTAAGAGCCACAGGGGCCCATCTGTGTTAAGCCTATGAAGCAGTGCTAAATTATTCGTGAAATAGGGTGGAATATACCACTTTCTGAACACTCGATCGACATCCTTCTCCAGGAAGTATCAACATCCTGCTTCTTAATGCATGCTAATGAAGTCTTTGTCTCTCCTTTCTAACAATACCTTGTTTATAAGTATCATGATCATGCTCTAGATACAGGATGGTGATACACGAACATTTTGCAATGCAATTTCAAGTAAAGGGATTATCCATGATGCGATATGGCATACCGCACCAATGTATAGCATGGGCATTTTTTTATCTCTATCCCAAATATAACTTCCTAAATTATGAATATCAAAACAACTGATAAAGGTACATTCATAAGTACGCCATTGGCTCAAATTTGAGTCTGAAAGACACCAAAAGCATTTGAAATGACACTAATTCCATGGCAAATTTTGACATCCTACAGTGCTCGTTTTGACATCTCACACCTAATGAAAAACCATTATTTTAACACTGCTCTGAAGGGAAGATGCTATAAGACATGAAAAGAGACAGAAACTCCTTAATCAATGTTAATCCTGAGTTCTAAGGAAACTATTTATCTATACTATTGTACTATCTATGGTAATATATGCTATTATAAAGAAACTAATTGTGCTAGCATGGCCAATCTCTTCAACATCACATTCCTGAAGGCTGGTTCTGATCCAGTGCCAACTGCTAGGCACACCTTTTGCTGACATAATGTTTTATTTATAAGTATAGTCTAAGACACTTATTAGACTCAACCCCACCCCATTCATCCCAACTCTTATCCTCCTACTGCACAGCTTTTCAATTAATAAAGCAATTTTCCAAATTCTACATGCTGCACCACATAGGATTGACTAGACTAATTGCAGCAGGGTTGAATTTGTGCTTCATAATACTTGATGTGGAGAGGGAAATTTTGGTATTATTACACTTAGTATCCACAAAACAAGTTTTGCATACATTTCACCTCCATGAAGCAATCAAAGGGGTGAAGTTTGGTTATGTTAGGTTAGATTATGCTTCTTTTAGGATGGTAACATCTGCAAGCTTTTGTTGACATCCTTCAAAAGCATTTTTGATTTTTTATCTTTAAAAAAATTGGGTTAGGTCAGGGTAGATGAGGTTTTTTATTTGAAACATTTTGGTAAACAAATTGGGTATTATTGGAGATCAAGGTAAAATTTATTTCTTTGGAATTTAAAAAAAATGTATTTTTACGTGAAAAAGACAATGCAACCACTCATTTTCTCTGCAAATGATTACTTTTCAATTGGCAAGAAATACACAATCATAATCTTTACTCTACAAATATATCCCATTGCATATAATTATTTGTACCTGGTGTGTCACAGACATGATAAAGAAGAAATTCAACACTTCATGCATTTGATTCAATACTCTGACATAAAAACCATATGTTTCTGGCTTAATTCCATATTTTTTTCATGACAAGGAATATTTGTAGCCAGACACGTCCATAACCTGCAATCAAGGCTGGAAGTTCCTTGTGATGCTGTTAACGTAAATGGCACCTCTAGCAATGGTGCCTAGATTTGATGACATGGCCAAACAGTTTGCTTGGAATGATTCTGGTTTTCTTGGCTAGGTTAGGTTAGATTATATTATGCTATAATATGCGATATATTATGCTATGTTTTCTTAGTTTAGGTTTGGTTAGGTTAGATTATTTGATTTTTTATATGATTAATCTGTTCAAACATCATTTTTCAATTCTCATCTGAGCAGAAGTTAGTAGACAAACCAGATGCAGCCACGTGCAAGATACTCCACATATCAGTGTACGCTTGGCTTCGCTGTGTGCGGGTTGCACCCCAGTATCTCACATAATTATTCAGCTTTCTTTTGAGGACAGTCACACAAGTTTATAATTTGTCAGACAACATAGTCATTCCCAGCAAGGCTATTTGCTCAAATTTTTTGAAGGTCTGCCAGTATTTGTTTTTTAAAGAAATTCCACAGCCACAAGATCCATAATTTCCTTCTCGAAGCATCAATGCTTTATAAAATGCAGTCTGAACACTGTGCTGGTCAGTCTGACACCATCAAGGTACAAATGGATGAGCCACAGCCTGGACGATCCCATTAAGGTATGTAGTTGTTTGCAGTGTTAACTCATGAAGTACTGTTTATATTGTAGCACATTTCCTCCATGTCTTGCCTATGACATCATCAATTGTATCAACTGCCGTTGACTTAAAAGTAATCATTTGTGGAGAAAATCAATGGTTGCATCGTCTTTACCACATCAAAAATATGATATTAAAAAAAAATCCTAATGATCAAATTTTACCTTCATTTCCAAGTTTACCAAAAGTTGTATAAAAACGATTTCCTTTTATATACATATATATATATATATATATATATATATATATATTATATATATATATATATATATATATATATTGTTGCATGGCAAGTTAGGTAGGTTGGCTTGTATTAATTTTTTGTGTTATTTGCCTAGCAACTGAAAAGTATGGATTTTCACAGGGAATGAGTCATCACATCATGTTAACCACATTCATATGCATTGCATTTGAGAAAACAAAATTAGAGATTCAAAAATTACATTACAGTGGAAATTTAGTGAAACCTCAGTGTAATTAAATGCAGAGATATCTCTTCAAACCTATGACATCAAAATATCAGATTGCACCTTCCAGTACTTCTTGAACACTATATGGGAGCAGTTCTTTCTTCAACAACACTGCTCAACATGAAAATGAAAATCATATGACTATGCTTTTTGAAATGTGTGCTTATATACATTATATACATATATACATATATATACTTGAGGAAATTTTTGGGTTCTTGGAATTTCTTTCTCTAATGCAGTGTTTATGTATGTGGTTAACATGATGTGATCAATCATCTTCTCTTCAAATGCATTCTTTTCAGTTGGTAAGCAAAATAACAAAAAAAGGGGCTTGGAGTTAGGCAACATACCATACAAAACAACAAAAAAAGAGAAAAAATGTAATGACCTAACCTAATGTGACCTAGCCAAACCTTAAAGTTCATAAAGTATTAAGGCTTAATAAGGGCCACAGGGGCTGATCTGGGTTAAGCCTATCTAGAAAACCTATGTACGAAGAACCTATGTACTACATTTTTAATTGAAAATTTAAAACATTTATCTTTACAAAATTCAACTTAATTAACCTAACCCAACCTAGCCAAACCTGTTTTTGAAGACAATATTTGAAAGTTTCTTTTAACTAAAAAGATGTTTTCCAACTAAAGTAACCTAACCTATCCTAACCAAACCTAAGCCCTTTGGCTTCATGGAGGTAAAGTGTGTGTAAAGCTTGTCTCATGAAGGTCTTAAACCACATTGGTGCCTAATTTTCTTGAGATAATAATCTTCTGGATTGCAAAAATCCAGGAATGGCCTATTTTCCAAACCTTCACCCTGTCACTGCATTATCCCTCATTGATGTTGCCACATCTGTTGCTACCTCTCCCACCAATATGTAACCTGGCAACTGCAGGCCCCATCATACTTCAAGTAAACTACTTCAATTTAAAGGGCATTGTGATGCAAAAAAAAAGCCAGAATAGCAGGATTGTTCCAAAAAGAAAGCATAAAGATTTTGTGAGGTAATGGCACAACACAAGAGGGCAACAAAAATGGTTAATGGTATAGGCAACCTGGCATATGAGGAAAGATTGAAGAAATTGAATATGTTTTCACTTAGATATAGAAGGCTGAGAGGAGATCTCATCGAGGTTTTTAAATTTGTTCATGGTCAGGAACAGGGATATCTCAGGGAAATGTTTGAATTTAACAGAAATGATGCAATTAGAGGTCATCAATTCAGAATTAAAGTTAATCACAGCAGGACAAGGTTAAGACAGTCTTTCTTCACCAACAGGGTAGTAGAACACTGGAACCAGCTGCCAGGAACCATTGTCAGTAGCAACACACTGAACATCTTAAAAAACGGCATAGACAATCATTATAAGAATAGGGGGCTTGTTTTTCTGTATTCCAGGGAGGGTTGATCGACAGGGAGGAGTTGGGAGTTGGGAGGAGTTTGAAATTGTTGAGTGTGTTATGCAATAGCAAGTGAGTCTCTTATTAAGTCTAAACGCTTTATAACTTTATATAGGGTGTACCTAGCAGTGGATTCAGCACCTTCCTTCGGGATGTGATACTGATGAGATTGTCTATGGTAGCACAATGGGTATGATGGGAGGAGTTTGTAATTGTTGAGTGTATTATGCAATAGCAAGTGAGTCTCTTATTAAGTCTGAACGCTTTATGAATTTGTGTGGGGTGTGCCTAGCAGTGGATTCGGCACCTTCCTTCGGGATGTGATGCTGATGAGATTGTCTATGGTGGCACGATGGGTATGATGGGAGGAGCTTGTGATTATTGAGGGTGTTATGCGGTAGCAAGTGAGTGGTGCTAGATAGGCTGGGATATATAGCTTCCTAGGAACTTGGGATAAGGGATTGATTGGGGTGAGAGTATGTACATTTCTAGTACCTTTTCTAGATAGGCTTAACCCAGATGGGCCCCTGTGGCTCTTATTAAGCCTTAATACTTTATGACTTTATGACTTTTAACTAAAAGAACACATCTTGACTATGACTGACAACTCATCCTACAGCACCTATCTTCCTCCTCAAAGAAAGCAACTATTTCACATATTAAACTGAAGAAGAAATAAATACATAAAAAATCAATGCAGGAATCTTTAACCTTACTTAGCCTAAAGCTAACCTACCAAGCAATATTTTCACCTGTGAGATGGCTCCATGTTGACATTCAAGTTAAGGTCCATGTTGACCTTAACAGATATTGCATGAAGAAATATAAATTGCTGGCCTAACCTAATCCATCAGGCATATATTGACATTTTGCCATGACATATCACCATTTTAATGTTGTCAAAGTGCTTTCATATTCTGCTGTCTATTTCAATTTTGCTATGGTGTTGGCCATTTTGGGTCATCTGTGGTCATCACATGTGTATGGCACCATTCTGTGGCATTTGCAGAATTAATGTTGGATGAAGCTGGTAATTAAGCATTTCAAATGGGGAGGAGCATTGCATATAGGTTTATCACATTTTAGAAGCACAAGGTATGGATGCTTCTTTGATTATCCATATTCACTCTAAAAGTCATATAATCTTTGAAAGCATGGTATGAAAACTGCTTTGTAAAATACTTCTACCTTCATTTCATTACCATCAGATGTCACCTTCCAGCCAAGGTCAGAAATACTGGCCTCTATGTATGCTCCTGAAAATAATGGGCTAGTCAAATATTGAGAGGATGCTTTTCATTAGACTGATCACAATCTCAATCTGCAATTTCCAATTAATCTTGAGCACTTTATCACCGGGCAGTTCATTGTCAAACAGCACCACTTAACCTCAAAATGATAAAAAGGAGATGATACATTTGTGGAGAGCATAATGTCCTGGATATCAGAAATCGAGGAATAGCTGTTTGTCCAACCCTGGTCAAGAACCACTGCATTTACTCGTGATCAGGCCAGGACGGTATGACGGTCCATCATCACTTCGCATTCCTGTTCAGGTCAACAATAAGCCTGAAATACAGCAATGGCCAGTACGTCAAATGTGAGCTCCGACATCAGCAGAAGAAATCCTCAAGATGATTATGAAATAATTCAACGAATTGGTAGTGGAACATATGGCGATGTGTACAAGGTAAGCAACTACGATTATGTGACTCATGCACATTTTGTCATTGTCATACCAAATAGTCTGTTTTGAGGACTCATAGGTCGGCACAGGTGCGAGTTAGATGTGATCTGCAACTCGATTGAGTTTCATAGTCGCTCTCGGCTACTCTGTCACGGCTCGCGACTGCTAAATATCATGAACTGGTCTGGAGTGAGTGTGTCTGAAATGCACACCTGCTCAGAGGCTGCTTACCTGGTTTGTCCTGTGTAGGCATGCTGAACAAAAATTGACGATATGCAGATGATTTTTTAATTGGTAGCAAGTGCAACATGGAATGAAATTCTGGCTGACCCTACATGCTCTGTCCCAGCTCCTTCATTAGCCAAAGGCAGGGTGAGCATATCTCGCATCAAGGGTGTTGCCTCATTGCGGTTCATATCACACCTGGTCGCATCTCTGTCTCAAGTGGGCACAATTTTCCCCGTTCAACTCAAGGTCTCCACGATACCACCGTGTCAGACAGTAGGATGAGATTGTAGACATGCTTAAGGAAAATGAAGCAGCCAGCGCCATCGTGTCCCATGGTCCAATAGCTGATGTGGACAGTGGGGAGGCAGCCTGGAGGCACTCCTCATATTCCTGCGTCTTTGCGGTGGGGTATTCTGTTAAAAAGCTATCACGAGCTCAGTAGATCTTCTGCTGTCTTGTAAGCCTCCGAGTGGCTCGCTCACCATGCTAAGTGCAGGAGGTCGATCCACATACATAACCCTGTCATCTGCCTTGTGATGCAAACATTTACACCATGGTCCAAGCTACTAACATTTGACGGGAGATGGAGATTCCCTTATTCACAACTCTCAACAGTCACTGAAACGATGTGATGCATAGGTGTTCCAAAAAGCGTCATGGAGTGAAATATATGTGACGATGTGACGTGGATGGTGGATGTTTCAGGCCACCCGCCTCTCGACCAACGAAGCAGCAGCCGTAAAAGTGATCAAGCTTCAGCCCGGTGAGTCCTGTTATTGTTGTCATGATAGCACAGAAATGGCAGCATTCGTCGGAATATAAGACCATGTCAGCCTGCCAGTTACTGGTAGTGACCCTCTTAAGCCAAACTTCAAGGATGCATTCCAATCTGAATGCTCCATTGCTTATATTTTTACAATAAGATTATTGCTCAGTTTTACCTCTAATCCTCTTTTCATTATTTTCGAAAGCTCCGTGGGGTATGGGATGCATCATTGTGTTTTTAAATGCAGAAAATTTTATTATATCAATTGAATCACTGTTCCGTCTTTTCTTCTTTTTTTTGCGGGGGGGGGGGGGCTGAACAACTTTTGGCCAGGTTTCAATATGTCCACCCATATTTTCACGTATTTTCATATTTGTGGGTGGACTGGGTGGACGTATTTTCAATTTGTCCACCCATTCAATATGTTCAACAATATGTTCAATACATTCACCAATGTGTGACTGGTTCATTACCTGGTAAATCAGTGTTCACTGCCCACCTGTGCGACATATCTCATACAGTGAAGTGCTGGGCCTAACAATGACAAGCGCCTGACCTGATTCATCACTGTTCACTCGCCACCTGAGCAACATATCTCGGTACAGTGAAGCGCTGGGCCTGGCAGTGGCAAGCTTTTATGTTGTCATGTATTGTACACCTCCGTTGAGCCGATCTATTTCACGAATGCTCCACACGGGCGTAGGCTAAGCTGCGTCGTCCTGCGTCGTCGGCCGTGTGTGTGTCCACTATCGTCGCGTCTTGTCTCCACACTCCACACTATCGTCGGGTACTGTCTCCACACTCCACACTATCGTCGCGTCCTGTCTCCACTCTCCACACTATCGTCGCGTCCTGTCTCCACTCTCCACACTATCGTCGCGTCCTGTCTCCACTCTCCACACTATCGTCGCGTCCTGTCTCCACATTCAACACTATCGTCGCGTCCTGTCTCCACACTCCACACTATCGTCGCGTCCTGTCTCCACACTCCACACTATCGTCGCGTCCTGTCTCCACTCTCCACACTATCGTCGCGTCCTGTCTCCACACTCCACACTATCGTCGCGTCCTGTCTCCACACTCCACACTATCGTCGCGTCCTGTCTCCACACTCCACACTATCGTCGCGTCCTGTCTCCACACTCCACACTATCGTCGCGTCCTGTCTCCACACTCCACACTATCGTCGCGTCCTGTCTCCACACTCCACACTATCGTCGCGTCCTGTCCCCACTCTCCACAACTCCCTGTACCGCCACAACTCCCTGTACCGCCGAGCACAGTCCAGCAGTCCGCCCCACCTGCACCACTCGTCATTCCCGCGGTGCACCTCATTCCGTGCCCTTCGGTCGCTAACTATGTTTGGCGTGTTTTCCCGTGTAAGAGACTTGGACGAAACTTTCGTGGGGTCAGTGCCCGTCATCATCGCGACCTGGTAAGCCACGCATGCACCGCAGGCTTCAGTACTCCCCCTCCCCTCCCCTCCCCTCCCTTGGTCGCGGCTGACCCGGCCCTCTGTGTACGTTTGTCTACCTTGTGTGCGTGTCCCCCTTATGTGCGCAGGCCACCCTTGTGTGCTTATGTCCCACTTGTGTGCGTATGTTTCTCTTGTGTGCGTAGGCCACTCCTGTGTGCGTAGGCGACCCTTGTGGGCGTAGTTCCGTTGCAAAGCGTCCGACATTCCAGCTTTTTCACTTTAGATGTACCCTGTTTGTTCGGACGTGAGTGTAGCGAACTTGCGCTTTGGCCGGTGTTTGTGTAGGTTCGACTCCGCTGCTAATGCCAGAAGGACCGAGTTGGCATCTGTAGTCGTTATCATGCCCACTCATCTAGTCTACTCAATGTCTCAGTTGGTTGGTTAGCGGTTATCTCCCGCTACGCAAATCACTTACTCACGGAGTCGCATTGAGGTTAAGCATCCCTGTGTTTCCGTGGGTGAGCGGATTTTGCGGTGGGAATTGACCGCCTGATAACCAACTGTGATGTGAACGGGAGAGATGGCAGCGAGTAGAGGCGATACGGGTGACGAAGTTACCGTAGCGCACCGGGCGACATGGAAGTGCAGGCTCCAGCAGCGGAGTAGCGCAGGTTGCGGTCGGGTCGCCGCTGGTCGATGCCCTGACGGCGGACACGCACCCAGTGATCCGATACGGCGGCCATAGTCCCAGGTGTGGTGGGTGAAAGCAGGGGAGGTCAGGCGCAAAGTAAGATCTTCTAGCCATATGAACGCCGGGAGGACGGGATATGGCTAGCTGGTCAGCAGAGCTGGGCATAGCGTGCAAACGTGTTCCGAAGGCCACCCAGGATCTCCCCAGCATCTTATCTTCTGCTCATTTGATTATGTTTTTTATGTTTACTTTTGCGTCTGATCACGCGACTAGACGTTCTTAGAGGCAATTTGGTGTAAAATTTGATGCCACCCAATGTTTGGTTACGTGTCCGACTCTTATGCCTGCCTAGGCTGGTCCCACTATGTATCGCTTGGCCATACTGCTTGTGCGTGTGTCCGTCTGTCCGTCCGTGTTCCGATTAATCTCGCACATCTCGTTTACCCCGTGACGTAATATAAAAATTCACTCGGTTCTCATTGCACGATGCGACGCCGACGTATGAACTAGAGAGCCATCCACATCTAGCTGATCAGTGGCGAGGCGTTGAGCAGCGTGCGTGTTTGCGAAGTAGGTGTATGACGCCCAATCGACCCTCCCAGTATCGGTGTTCCGTAGGTGTTAATAATTTCAGAGTGTATGTTGAGCAGGCTCGTCATCCGTGCTCATCCACTGTTACCCTGTCCCGTGATCGCCCACCAGCCTTTCGGATAAGGCGGGCAGTTGGGCCCGGGGCGGACCGGTGTGTCACATGTTGTGGCTGACGTTCAGCCGGCCTCTGTGCCTGGGTGTGCCCGTCGCGCTGAGCTTGGTCTCCGTGTCGGTTGTGCGTGACGCTCGTCTGTCCGTGTTGGGTGCAATATAACCCACTGGGTTATATTGGGCTAAAACCCCAATAATCGCACCCTAAAACCCCAATAATCAATAGGGGACGAGTGGTCTAGGGGTAAGATGCTCGTCTCACAATCGAAAGATTGTGGGTTCGAGTCTCACCTGTCGCTACTCTTCGCCCGCGATCAATCGGCGTGAGAGATTGGCGACGCTACATGACTCAACGGTCGACGTGTCGTAAAACCAATAACCAACCAACCAACCCAATAATCAATCAATCGTCTGTCCGTGTTGTGTGTGTAGCTATCCGGCTCTGACGCCCCCCCCACGGCCTGCCGCCCGTCTGCCAGGGCAGTGTCAGCGTACCCTATGTGTCTCGTCTGCCTTGTGTCCCCCCCCCCACACACACACGAGAGCGGTGTCTCGCCACTGGACGCGAGATGATACCTCAATGATGCGTCCTGCGCAGCCATTGTTTCGATTTTGGCCGTGTGTGCGATGCACTCATGCATACACAGTAATGACACCCGCTCGTGCTAGGCCTGAGCCACCTTCGGGCGCCGCCAGGTCGTGTCTGCCCCGGTGCTTGTGACCTGGCGGGTTCTTGTTCTAACCAACAGTGCCCCGGGCGTGTTGACCTCGGTCGATTGGAGATTGGGAGCGGCCCTGGCCCCGGCCATCCCAGTCACCCCCAGCATTGCAGTGCCATGTGATTTTGTCGATGGTTGCCACAATGCGGCTGCTGACGCATGCTTTGCTGTAACTGCGAATGCAAATTTTGATTGGTCTGCCGATGGAGTTTTGGCAGATTACTGGCCGGATTTGTGGTCAGAATACTGGTTTCGAAAGTCGGCTAATATAATGACTGCTGTTGCTGTGTTGTCGCGTCTGCTAACTGAAGTTTTGACCAAGCTGCCCCTGGAGCTTTGACCAAACTTCTGCTAAACGCCTTGTGTTGCTGACTGGAGCCACAGTGTCGATTCGGATGCAGCAACCCGAATGACCTGTCCCGTATTTTCTGTAGATAAATGCTACCATAAATACCGCCACATTCATTGTGTGTTTGTATCAAAGTAGGTCGTTACGATTATCAAAACAAAACACGCGTGTCAGTAATGTTAACCTTTCCGTTGTTGGATATGAAGCTAGTTAATGACAACATTGTCCCTGCGAGGCAAGTTACCGGAGCCGGTCTGTGACCCACTCACTTATTGTGGCCTCAATTGTTGTCTAAGTTTCTAGAAATCCCTGTCTTCTGACTTCTAGTTGCATAGTGGTTGCATTCTAGTTGCATTAACAATGTTCTGAGTGCTCACATCTTGCCAGTACTGACAAACGCTCAGCACGGTTTTATTTCCAAGAGGTCATGTGCTTCAAACCTGGCAGTTTTCCTGAGGCACGCCTGGGATTCGATCGCTACCGGCTACCAGACAGGTGCAATTTACAATTTACATGCAATTTACTCTTCGGCGTTCCAAAGTGTAAACCATATACTGTTGCTAAGCAGGCTTGAAAATGCATGTCATGTTTCAGACAAAATTATCTCTCTGATTCGCTCGTACCTGAATGGTCGTCGGCATTGAGTGACAGTCAACGTGGCGGTCTCAGGCTGGGCTGACGTCACTTCCGGTGTGCCGGAAAGTAGTTGGGTGGTCCCTGTTATTTGTCATGTTTGTTAACATGTCTTCCGGACTTAACTCGGAATATCTAAGGTTTGCTGATGACGTCAATTTTTGTAGTTAGGCAGGGCAGATTTCCGGTCAGGTAGAAAATGGCAATATGATACGAAAGTCGGCCGGATACTTTTGGCAAACTGCCGGGCCGTTTCACTTCCCTGCTTGCGGGGCAAGGTTCTGGAGAAGGTTCTAGAGATCGCGTCTGTGGATGACGCCGCAAAATATATTGATTCGCCTTGCAGGTGGTCCGCAGACTGGATGCTATCCTTGAACCCCCTGAAATTCAGATCGTTCACAACGGCCATCCGCCGTGTTACTGTGTGTTTCGAGTACGAGGTGCGCGATGCGACGTTGCAGCATGAAACTGTGATGAAATACCTGGGTGTGTGCCTAGGCAGCAAACCAACATTCGTACAGCATTGTATGCAACTTTGTCCAGTGTTAAGCGAGCGCTAGGGCTGTTTATTAGATTCACGCAGTCAGGAGTCCCCTGTAGTCAGTTTTCGAAAAGTGCTCTGTTGATCGCATATAATGCGAACGTTAAGTCTCACCTTGAGCATTGCCCCGTCATCTGGGCAGACGCAGCCTCGTGTGGCCCGGATAGACAGGGTGGAGCACACGTTTGTAATGTGGTTAGCTGCGCACTGCAGTGACGCACCTAGGCCGGAGGATCTGGAATATCAGGACCTTCATCGCTTTGATAACGTGACGCCTGTGCCCACTTGTCGCGTGCAGGCCGACATGTGGTTACGCGAAATTGCGTGCGGTAGGTGAGACGACTCGTCGCGTACAGTCGCGACTATGCTCCCCAGTCTGCGGTACACCCGTGTGTATCCAGCGAGCCGCGTGTACAGGACAGGCAGCCCGACTGTGCTCCCCAGTCTGCGGTACACCCGTGTGTATCCAGCGAGCCGCGTGTACAGGACAGGCAGCCCGACTGTGCTCCCCAGTCTGCGGTACACGCGTGTGTACCCAGCGGCGCAGCTGGCCGTGAGAGGTGCCCGTCGCTGATTTCGAAGGTGTGGTGTCGGCCAATTGGTAGCGACCACCAACTGAAAAAATTGCCGGCTCAAGCTCCAGCAGACGCCGGCGCAGTCTCACCTATTGACCCTATTGACACCATTGTCTATGCTCTGCTGAACGCGTGGACGAATCCATCCATGAACTCTGAACTGCTTTGAGGGAGGGCAGGTTAAGAACTGCGAGTTAGATAGCTGTTGATGTGTGTCGTTCTAAAGCCATGCCCGGAATATAATGTACCTACATTTATACAGAAATGCCGACGTGTGCAAATTGTCCTAAAAAAGTCAGCCTTCGGGAGGTGAGGCACGTTTGGAATGTCTCTGGAACCGCCAGTTGGAAAACCTATGGTAGATGATGGTATGTCGTCCGGCTCGTGCCCAGTCCGTGATGCCGTGCTGGTGTTGAGGCGATGGCAGTGTGGGGGGGGGGGGGCTGTCAGTTGTGTGGGCTCACCTCGGAGGAGGCCGGGCCGCTCCCTCCTGGCTCGGCCGGTCGGGGGGGGGGGCGATGGCATTGTGGGGGGGGCTGTCAGCTGTGCGGGCTCACCTCGGGGAGGCCGGGCCGCGCCCTGCGGCTCGTGCCCGTCCGTGATGCCGTGCTGGTGTGGGGCGTCGGAGGAGGCCGGGCCGCGCCCTGCTGGCTCGTGCCCAGTCCGTGATGCCGTGCTGGTGTGGAGGCGATGGCAGTGGGGGGGGGTGGGGGGGGGGCTGTCAGCTGTGCGGGCTCACCTCGGAGGAGGCCGGGCCGCGCCCTGCTGGCTCGTCTGTTTACTGCTGGGTGGCGACGTGACTGGCGGGGACAGCGAGTGGGCGACGACACCAGCTGTAAACGCGCCTCGACACGTCATGCCAAGTTGTCGCCGGCCGGTGGTGTTCCCTCCCGCACGGCACCCACTCGAGCCGTCCTACTCTGAGGTGGTCTATCGGCATGGGCACGTGTTGCCTGAGGGCGTACGATGGGAAGATATTTGTTCGGAAGATGGAATAAAATATCAACATGCTTGAAGGGTGTTCATTCAGACGATTTGGGGCCTGAAGATGTGCGATGCCAAGATCAAGTGATGTCAACTTGTGGCGCGATCGGAGGCTGATTCTCATGCAACCCATGCTCGCAAGACGGACGGTGAAGTGATCCACGGGTGAGGTCAAGGTCAGACCTACGGTCAGACGTTTCCGATGTCGCAATCAGAGTCAATGCGATGTGTAGCATGACCCGTCCAAGTTGGGAACACCAGCGGCCTCCGCCTGGAATATTCATGCGCTGCACAGGCAGTCGGTGCTGTTGCGCGTGTCGGCAGACCGTAGCCGTGGTGAGGAACTTTACACGTGTACAGTTGAGCAGAGCACGACGCTACAGCGCCGTGCTCGGTCGGTGTACGGTGTCCGGTGTCCGGCCTGCCGCTGACACCGCGTGCCAGGCGCCAGGTGGCGCGGCTCTAATGACCACCGCGTTGAAGGCGGTGTCGCCAGTGAGCCATGGCTGGTCACGCAGCGGGGCCCGACGGTGTGGCGGAGTCGTGACTGGTGGTCCGGCCTCGGCACCCGACTGCAGGTGGTGTGGACGTGCCAGGCGTCAGGTGGCGCAGCTCCAATGACCACCGCGTTGAAGGCGGTGTCGCCAGTGAGCCATGGCTGGTCACGCAGCGGGGCCCGACGGTGTGGCGGAGTCGTGACTGGTGGTCCGGCCTCGGCACCCGACTGCAGGTGGTGTGGACGCGACGGAGCTTAACCGAGGCGCCAGGTACACGTGGACGGGCTCGACGGAGCGGGCTCCAGCTGCATGACTCAACGGTCGACGTGTCGTAAAACCAATAAAAGAGCGGAGCAGCCAGACTCGTGCTGGCTTGTGGGGTCGGTTTACCTTATGTACCACGTGCAGTGTGTGTTTTTCAATGTTCACGCCGTGCCGTTCAGACTGGTTTAGCGTGTTGATTGCTGGTGACTGTACTTAAGCAGGGGAAACACTGCCCGTGTCAGGGATGTGGCATGTGGGCGCAGGAGCGTGTCATGTCTGTGGGCAGTGACCAGAGGAGACGGGACAGTGCTGACCGTTTGTCGAACTGAGCACGTGTAGTCGATAAGGGACATGACCCCCCCCCCCCCCTCCCCTCCGCTCCCGTGGGGTCCGCAACCGTCCGGAGTCATTCAAATGCGCACCCATCTGGTGGAGGGGAGGGGAAATGGAAATAGCTGGGGGTGAAAATTTGACCACCTTCTGGTTCGTGATTGGTTTTGTTATTCTCTCTGTCTCGCATTGTCCCCCTCTGCCGAGTATCACGGGAGGCGTCTCAGCTGAGGGGATGGGAAGGAGGGGATAGGACACATTCTGAGGTTGATGCTTCCTATGCAACTCCCATATGGCTAATATTCAGCTCCGCAAAAGAGCGTTGCTCCCCTCATCCCCTGGCTTCCGTGCCCTTTCTTCTGTCTGCTGCTTCTTTTCCCACCACAGGCTCACTCACTGCCCCCTGTCAGCCAGTATCTCTCTCAGTGGGACCCCTTAGACTGGCACTGACCTAGTGTGTCTCTGTCGGCTGGACATCCGTCCGCTGACGTCCCGTCCCGCACCAGAAGACTGTGCCAGATTAGTCGGTGCCACTGCGGTCTCCAGCGTCGCCGGTGACGCGCTGCCACTCTGTGTCACGTGACGTGTGTGTGTCACGTGACGTACGTGTGTGTGTCACGTGACGTGTGTGTGCACGCCGCTACATTCGATGGACATTTGCTCGCCCAGGGCCGGCCACAGTCAGACAGACCAGTCTAGGTATCCTGGTGCAGACTGTCGACAAATCGACAGGCAAATGGTGTCGGATGTCGCGGCCCGTGTGCCATTTTATGACACGTCATGTTCAGGTAACGTGGCTTTTCTCGCGCATTTTTCTCGCGCCTTATTGCGCCTGGATTCGCCGTCGCATAAGAAATCGCTGATCGGAACGAATTGACTTAGATACAAATTGGCTAAGCGGATAGGACCAGATGTCGCTATTTTTCACACGAACATTACCTTTTCCGGTGTCCCATGCGCTTCCGGACATACAGCAATTCACAACCGTATATAACTCGAGAAGTAGGACCCACGCTGTATATACATACTAGAAAGTATGACTAGACACGCAGTCGATAAATAATGTTTCGAAAGTGCTAGACTAGAAGACTGTGTGTGAGGATATGTCTACAGATCTTCACTTCGTGTGCGTGACCGACCCAACTGCCCAGTTTGAACGCATTGACAGGCTCGGCAGTTGGGCCAGTTGTATAATATGTAAACATTTTGTTTTTACATAGTGCTGTAGGTACGGCGTCGTTGTTTGTATAACACACCAGATATAATAGTATAGTGTATTGCATAACACACCTGATATAATAGTTATATACGTTATTGACCTAACACCCGCTTGATGCATTCCACTCGGTGTGCGGTGCGTATACACTCCACTGGGGCCTTAGAGCCTGTATACCATAGCTGGTATGCAGTGCTTCTGTTAATCCAAGTTCCTGTGTGTAGTGCATGAAGAATAATCTGCATTAATTGTGGTGACACATGCGCACTTCACCGTTTGTATGACATGCCTAGTGCGCCCTGCGCTATGATGGCGTGCGTGTGCGCGCATGGAGACGGACGCGTGTACTCGTGTGCGTCTGGGTAGCGATGTCAGCAGTGAGTTGACTGCAGCACAGTGGAATGTCCGGTGATTGTGGGTCTGTTGTCTGGCCAGTGCCCGATCCACGTCTCGTCAGTGTCTGGCCGGTCCCTGATAGTATCCAGTCAGTGTCTGGCCAGTGGCCTGGCCTGCGTGTGGTCAGTATCCAGTCAGTATCCAGTCAGTGTCTGGCCAGTGGCCTGGCCTGCGTGTGGTCAGTATCCAGTCAGTGTCTGGCCAGTGGCCTGGCCTGCGTGTGGTCAGTATCCAGTCAGTGTCTGGCCAGTGGCCTGGCCTGCGTCTGGTCAGTATCCAGTCAGTGTCTGGCCAGTGGCCTGGCCTGCGTGTGGTCAGTATCCAGTCAGTGTCTGGCCAGTGGCCTGGCCTGCGTCTGGTCAGTATCCAGTCAGTGTCTGGCCAGTGGTCTGGCCTGCGTCTGGTCAGTATCCAGTCAGTGTTTGGTCAGTGGTCTGGCCTGCGTCTGGTCAGTATCCAGTCAGTGTCTGGCCAGTGGCCTGTCCGTGCTGGCCAGCGTGTGGCCAGTACACGGTCCGTGTCTCGTCGGTGACCAGCCGGTGCCTGGTCGGTATCCAGTCGGTGTCTGGCCAGTGTCCAGCCGGTGTCCGCTTTGTGTCCGGTTAATGACGCACGCGTGACACCCCAGGAGACGACTTCAGCATCATCCAGCAAGAGATATTGATGATGAAGGACTGCAGACATGCGAACATTGTCGCCTACTACGGCTCCTACCTCCGCCGGGACAAGCTTTGGATCTGTATGGAGTACTGCGGTGGCGGCTCACTACAGGACATATACCACAGTAAGTCGGCATCTGCACAGTTTACCACACCGCGGTGTCAAATTCTGCACTGTTTGCCGCATCCCGGTCCTACCACACTAAGTTAAAAGCTGCACATCACAGTAACACAGCCCTCACATCACAGTAAGCTACTGGGTGCTCAGTTGTAGGTCTCGAATTTCAGGTCGTATCGGCCGCGCCGTGTAGTACGTCTATCTACAGTCCGTGTATTCTGTGTGGTAGTGCGGCTGTGTCTGACCTGACCTGATCTGACCTGGTCTGTGTGTCGCAGTCATCGGGCCGCTGACGGAGCCGCAGATAGCCGCCGCTTGACCTGACCTGACCTGATCTATATGCCGCAGTCACCGGGCCGCTGACGGAGCCACAGATAGTCGCCGCTTGACCTGACCTGACCTGATCTATATGCCGCAGTCACCGGGCCGCTGACGGAGCCGCAGATAGTCGCCGCTTGACCTGACCTGACCTGACCTGATCTATATGCCGCAGTCACCGGGCCGCTGACGGAGCCACAGATAGCCGCCGTCTGCCGCGAGACACTCAGCGGCCTCACCTACCTGCACTGCATGGGCAAGATGCACAGGGACGTCAAGGTATGCAACTGACATGTACAGCTCATGCCTGCTAGTCCCTGACTCTCGCCGCTTCCGGTCCCTTCCGCTCCCAGTGCCCTCGGCTCGCGATCCTCTGTCGCTGTCACACCGTGTCTCCTGTAGCTGTCACTCCCTGTCCCCTGTCGCACCCGGTCCCCTGTTGCTCTCGGTTCCCTGTTGCTGCCGCTACCGCTCCCTGTCCCTATGTCGCTCCCTATCCCCCTGTCGTTCCCGGTCCCCTGTCGCACCCGATCCCCTGTCGTTCCCGGTCCACTGTCGTTCCCGGTCCACTCGCACCCGGCCCCTGTCGGTGGTTTGCAATACGGTCGGTGGTCTCCAATACGGTCGGTGGTCTCCAATACGGTCGATGGTCTCTAATACGGTCGGTGGTCTCCAATACGGTCGATGGTCTCCAATACGGTCGGTGGTCTCCAATACGGTGGACGCTGTCGCCATCCGTGTTCAGCTCGGAGTTGCGTGTGTGAGTGCTTGGGTGACGGCGGAAATTCAGAACCTGTAGTGTAGCCCCGAGTAGCCCGCGCCGTCTGTGGATAATGCTATGCTCACTGGGCTGCCCAGCGAATGGTGCCTGGGATCGAGATAATTCACGACTGGAAGGCGAGCGAGCCGATAATCTCGACGGGCCGGTGTGCGGCGGCTGGCTGACAGCTGACCATGTACCGACCAGGGCGCCAACATTCTGCTGACTGGGAGCGGCGGCGTCAAGCTGGCGGACTTCGGCGTGTCCGCCCAGATCACGGCCACCATCAGCAAACGACAGTCGTTCATCGGCACGCCGTACTGGATGGCGCCCGAGGTGAGCTTTCGGCGCCGGTTCCGCTGACCCCCCAGGGCGCCTAGTGACCAGGCGGTATCTTTCTGACGGTCCGGGGCAGGCCGCTGACCCCCCAGGTCGCTCAGTGACTAGGCGGTATCTTTCTGACGGTCCAGGGCAGGCCACTGACCCCCTGGCCGCCCAGTGACCAGGTGGTACCTCTCTGACGGTCCAAGGTCGGCCGATTACCCTCCAGGTCGCCTAATGACCAGGTGGCATCTCTCTGACGGTGCAGAGTCGGCCGCTGGCCCTCCAGGTCGCCTAATGACCGGGTGGTATCTCTGATGGTCCAGAGAGTCGGCCGTCGATCCCCAGGTTGCCAGGTGATCAGGTGATGTGTGCTATCGAGGCTGCACTTCAATTGTCCTGGAGTGATTTTGTGCGATATGTTGCTCTGAGTCGTGCTCCTTTGCACTCTCCACTGCAGTCTTATTCAACGAACCTGGAACTCCAAACCTAGTAAGCTGAGGAGTTGCAAAGCCGGTACTAGGAATGTGACAGTCCTAACACCGGACCTTGCGTCGGGAGAAAGTGACGCTCTGCCGATTGAGGATAGGGCATACATTCGCGACACACAGCTATATACTGACTGGTGATGACCAACCTTTATGCCCACGCTGTTCGGACCCGCTTACCGTGCATCATGTTTTAGTAGATTGTGTACTGTTGGAACCTCTCGACGCCATATTTTAGGACGGGTAAACATCGACACTTTACGAATACTACTAATCAATGACTGGGGATGTATCGTCTGGAGACATTTTTACCTTCCTTCAACAAGCACGTTTTGACATTGTATATCGGCGCGCCTGAAGATTATTAACTAATGACTACTGTAGGAACATTGTAGATTATCTATAAATACAGTTATGGGCACAAAATGACCTTTGCAGTCGACGCGCCCCTAAACACCAATCCACCACCACCACCACTGCAGTCTCATTTATATTGCGTCATGTGTGACTGCGCTTCATCGCCGTGCTCTATGCTATGTTGCTGCTGGTATGTATAGCCATTGGTGCCACTGGTGTTGCTGGTGTTCTGAACCTCAGTTGCACTGTGCTCTGACACAGTGTGCACTGCGTTCTGACACTGTTCTGTGCACTGCGTTCTGTGATCTGTGCACTGTGTTCAGTGCACTCTGTGCACTGTGTTCTGTGTGCTGCTAGTGCTCGGTTGCCGTGTGATCTGCCTATGTCCGTTGCGTGTTGTTGCGTGTTGTTGCGTGTTGTTGCGTGTTGTTGCGTGTTGTTGCGTGTTGTTGCGTGTTGTTGCGTGTTGTTGCGTGTTGTTGCGTGTTGTTGCGTGTTTGTCACTGTGTTCCCTGTCGTCGGCCGGAGTGGTAGGGCATCACTGGCGGAAACTAGTCGGCACGGGAACGCAGCCTTAGCCGTGCTCGTTTCCCCTTTACCCCCCCAAGTGTTGGCGGAACACCACGTGGATCTGAAGCCTGTCGATGGCGCCGAGTATGAATCGACCGTCTGGATGGATAGCGTGAGCTGTCGTGCCTGGTCAACGTCACGTCGCCACGGCCTGCGTCTTTGGGTGGCCGTGCGGCGATCTACAGGTTATTTGTTCACCGACAGGTGGCAGCAGTAGAGCGGAAGGGCGGCTACAACCAGCAGTGCGACGTGTGGGCGGTGGGCATCACGGCCATCGAGTTGGCCGAGCTGCAGCCACCCATGTTCGACCTGCACCCCATGCGCGCCCTCTTCCTCATGTCCAAATCGGGCTTCAAGCCGCCGACGCTCAAGGACAAGAACAAGTGGTCACCGACGTTCCACAGCTTCATCAAGGTGGCACTCACCAAGAACCCCAAGAAGCGGCCGACCGCCGATCGGTTGTCGCAGGTGTGTGGCCACTGCCGGGCGCGTGACGGTATTGCCAGACTGACCTGTCGTGCGCAAGGCTGTATTGGCAATCCTGAATTGGAGGGGATAATTTTAGAGCCATCGCATTCAGAATAGATAATACTTTTTAGTATAAGAAACTCCTTTTTTTTTGTATTTGCGGAATTTGGCCGTCTAGTTGATGTATAAGCTGTGTATAATGGGATTATGCATGATAAGCGGATCAACATATCACTGAACGTGATCCGGCTCCAGTTTTCTTCCACAACTACACTTTGCTGTTGCTGGCATGGAAACCTGGTTTTAAAACCCGCAGGTCTGGACGTGTTTATTAAAGAGCGACAGACTCGCCCCATTTCGGTGTCCAACAGTACGGTTCAGCCTTCCAGTGAGGCACACGAGACGACTGCTCTCCATCATTTTTTTGTTGCTAAAATATGGGACAAAGTTTTTCTACCAACTTTGTCCGAGTGCCCAGCGAGCAGTTCGTGAACTTTTAAACAAATAAATGGGCCTCTGCTACTACAGTGACCGCGACTACTTAACCAGAGTCTAGATTCAGGATTGTCGCTGCTCAGCCAAAGCAGTTGATGCGCACAAACCACATACGTCACGAACTGAGCAATCAGCCGACCTTGACCTGATGTGTCTGACCTTGACCAACAGATGGTCCACCGTCGCGCCCTAATCACTCATTGACATGTCTTCGCTGAGAGGCACTGATCTTAACTAAGAGGTAAAACTATCTGCCAAGGAACGCTGGCCTTGATCCACAGACAGCAATACCTGTCTTCCAACAGCTGACTAGTTTGACGTGGTACAGGTGATCTGTGCTTGCATGTCTGTGACCCGGTACGAGTGATCTGATAATGCGTATCTGTAACCTGGTACAGGTGATCTGATCCTGCGTATCTGTGACCCAGTACAGGCTATCTGCGCCTTCGTATCTGTGACCTGGTACAGGTGATCTGATCCTGCGTATCTGTGATCCGGTACAGGTGACCTACCCTGCGTATCTGTGACCCAGTACAGGTGACCTGCGCCTGTGTATCTGTGACCTGGTGTCAGGGCGCCAGGCGTTGACCCAGTGACGGTGACCGTGACGCGGCTTGCCCACAGCATGCATTCGTCCTCGGCGAGCCGGATAAGCGTCTGATGCGCGAGCTACTCGACAAAGTACGAAACCCCAACGGAGTCTTTCAGGAAGCGGAGCCGGACGAGGAGGGGGTGAGTCGATCACGGAGTGTCTGATTGGCGGCTTAGTGCGGCTCAGGACGACAACAGTGAGTGTAGTACGAGGTGACATGCCGTGAGCTCAATGCACAGATGGCTATATGACCTATGCAGTCGATGCGCCCATAAACTACAAAGTTAAAGCTGTGCAGTTTATATCCATATGTGCAACATCATGGTTTGCATAGTTAACAAGGATGAAGAGTGAAAGTGAGTCGACTGTTGGGTGTGGAGAGGGAGGTGGGCTGGAATGGGCCGAGGAGTGGCTGTCAGGCGGTAGGGGTTGGTCGGATCGGTCGCGATAGGTGGAGTAGACTGTCGGGGATGTGTATGAAGCACCGCCAATTGGTGTTGGCCCTTGGTCTAATTGCTGTTGCTCGGACCTTTGCTAATGGCATGCCAGGTTGAAGTGGGATGTCGGGAAGGAGTGTAGTCGAGTCTCATGTTCGTGGCTGTGGGATGCCACTTGTTAGTGTTAGGGTCGGTGATCTCCCCATGCGATTTTAGCATACCTGTGGGAATCGGTACCGTAGCTCCTCCTATCTCCCGGCGGTCAGTAATCTACTATCCGCTGTCTCCAGGCGGTGGGTAACGTACTTCCTGTGTGTCCAGGCGGTGGGTAACGTACTCCCTGTGTGTCTCCAGGCGGTGGGTGACGTACTCCCTGTGTGTCTCCAGGCGGTGGGTGACGTACTCCCTGTGTGTCTCCAGGCGGTGGGTGACGTACTCCCTGTGTGTCTCCAGGCGGTGGGTGACGTACTCCCTGTGTGTCTCCAGGCGGTGGGTGACGTACTCCCTGTGTGTCTCCAGGCGGTGGGTGACGTACTCCCTGTGTGTCTCCAGGCGGTGGGTGACGTACTCCCTGTGTGTCTCCAGGCGGTGGGTGACGTACTCCCTGTGTGTCTCCAGGCGGTGGGTGACGTACTCCCTGTGTGTCTCCAGGCGGTGGGTGACGTACTCCCTGTGTGTCTCCAGGCGGTGGGTAACGTACTCCCTGTGTGTCTCCAGGCGGTGGGTGACGTACTCCCTGTGTGTCTCCAGGCGGTGGGTGACGTACTCCCTGTGTGTCTCCAGGCGGTGGGTAACGTGCTCCCTGTGTGTCTCCAGGCGGTGAGTAACGTACTTCCTGTGTGTCTCCAGGCGGTCAATAACGTGCCACAGAGGATAGCGTCTCGTCAGCCGGCCACAAAGCAGAGAACCAAGTCGGAATTGCACAGTAAGAGTTTGACGGCCCCTGTGTGCTCCTAACAACGCCGAAGTGCGTGCTCAAAGGCGACCTGGTATTTATTAAATATGCGCCTGAATGGTCGTGCGTTTCTATCTGACGGCATACTCAGCATTTCATTTTTTGGGATAATGAGTCACAATGATCATACACATCCACATCATGCACATTTCACATTGGAAGTCACGCGACTGTCTTGAGCTCCAGCGCAGTTCGACAAGCGTCAGCTGCTCCAGGGAATACCGCGACGAGTGGACGGTCGCGGGGATGTATGGCAAGAGATAATGCTGACTTAACATGACGTGAGGGGCACGTGGCCCGGGTTTCACTAGCGTATGATGACCCTGGACACAGGGCTATTAAATTCGAGGCTCCAGACAAGCAAACATTGCCCCCCCCCTGAATTCCAAACTGGCCAAGCTCACGTGGCTTGCCTGATGTGACCGAACCCTACATTGGTCTTCGTACGTAGCTTGTGCTGGCCTGTGTCGGCCTGACCTGACCTGATGACGTGAACTGTATGGTCCGCAGTGGGCAGCGTAAGTTTCGACCCGCCTCTGGTATCGGAGCTGGCCGGCGAGCCGCTGCCCACTCGGAAACGGTGGAGAATCGCCGGCTGTGCGGTGAGTCCAGTCGACTCGGTCCAGTCCGGTCCAGTCGACTCCAGTCCAGTCACTTCAGTCAGTCCAGTCCGGTCCAGTCGACTCAGTCCAGTCCGGTCCAGTCCAGTCGACTCACACATCTTCACCCAGTTCACTTGTCAGTCCAGTCCGGCCGTCGACTCAGTCCGGTCCGGTCCGGTCCGGTCCGGTCCAGTCCGGACTCCAGTCATCCCAGTCACTTCATTCAGTCCAGTCGCGGCTAGGTGCAGCCAGTTTGTGTCCTGTGCTACCGCTGATATATCTGCTCAGAATCGCCGCCGCCAATGTTGCCGTCTGGTGCTCTGCACGGCGGCACAGGCAGACAGGCGTACGAGACTGCTGACGAAAACAACCAGACGAAGCGCTCCGTGTGTTGCGCACGTCTCATTAACAGCCACCGCACGTCGGGCATTTGCCAACTTCTTTTCCGGTCTCTCGTGTTCTCTGATGTCGCGTTTGATGCCATCACTGGGCTTGGTATCAGCGCACCGACATTAATCATGCAGGCCACAACGTTTTGTCTATTTTCTAACCATTATCAAGCGAAAGGGTCACACGATGCTATTTATATATTATTGACATTCCGAAGTATCTAGAGTATTTAATTCGTGCCCCATCTTTAGAAATGTCACTGGTACCTAAATGCTGCTGTGGCCCTTTCGCTTGACAATGTCCAGATAATAGATGAAGCGTCGCGAACTACAATACTATTATTGGCTATGTAATAACCAAGATTAGCAATAACATCAAACGTAACACAAGAAAGCACGAGAGACGGCAAAGGAGGCTGACAACTGCCCGACATGCGGTCGCCTTTAATCGGACCTGCATAGGGAACGGGTTACTTCCTGATTGTTCTCACCTTTGGCTTCACTACCCAGCAATCGGACAGACGGAGTTCACCGCTGATTTCAGTCGGACATCGGTAGAACAACTAAAGGAGAAAATGCAACGTGTTCATCGACTAGAATGATAATTACAAAGAGTAGAGCATTTAGCGTAATGTGTTTGAACCTGATATCGACTATCATCTGCACAAGCGCATTCTCAACATTTTGGATGGCGATTATGCCTAGTATGGCAGCGTTACTAGGGAAGGAATTCTAAAGAACCTACGTGCATTGTACAAGGGTACAATTCTTCTGAGAATTGTGATGTTTTTTTTCTTAGCTTGTCTTCTGGAATGACAACAGGATGAAAACTATTTTTAACGTAGGCGTAAACTGTCATGTCGGTAGCAAGTTCAAGTCCCATGAGAAGAGTATCGAGCTTAAGCATTCTAGTAAGGTTGCAATAGGCCCAGGCATGCGTCCGCAGTTACCTGCTGAAGGGACTAGGCATATATTTTCCAGGCAGCCTCGCCTACTGACTCCTAGACTGCGGCAGTTGGTAAGTTATTACGCGGGCATTATAATCCGCATAACTGACAAATCTATGTCATATCTATCTCTTTCATCTCTTCCTAGATCTAATATCGTCAGTCATAATCTGTCTTTTCTTTGTAATAAAGTGAGTTACTTTGAAGGAAAAAACTTAACAGATCCTCTCAGACAGATCAAAGTTTCAGAAGATAATTCTGGATAACACTGAAGTGCCGCAGAAAAACGTCACGCTCATAATTGTTGCTTACGAAGTTGTTACTGCCGTTCATTTTCCTGTGATTGTAGGCGAATATAGTCCCGGATATCTTGGTATGGCAATGTGAAAATTCACAAAAACTGAAATCTCGTAAGACTTATAAGATCGAAAATTCCCAATATGACTTAGCCAAACAGTTGAACCAGTTGCTAACGTCATGCATTCTCACAACTTGCGTACTCAAGAATTCGGATGAGTTCCTATCAATACCCAAGTCAAGTGAACCAAGAGTCATCCTCGCATCTCTGGACGTCGAGAGCCTGTTTACCAATTTCGTGTTTTTGAGACGATACCTTGCAAGAAATTGACACCGAAGAGTATCTGGACCGTCTGAAGAATCGCTTGCAGGACTGTTCCGCCCTGCACTTCACCTACGAGCTCGGCGTCAATAGCAAGCTCCCGTTCCTGGACGTACAACTGGACAGCACAAGCTGCAAGCATGAACATACGAACTATCGAGAGAAAACGGACAGCGCAAGATGCCCAAACACACGGAACAAGCACACGAATTAAAGGTCTACGGAAAAAACGGACAACCGAAGATGCCCCAACGCATTGCGTGGGCGCCATGGTCGATATAAACGCGGGGTCGTACGTACCTGCGTCAGGTGGGCCAGCAAAGCCTGCTGTTCCTACGCCTCTGATCAAGCGCATTCAGTACGTCAGGCAGATGCTCACGAACAGCATCTATTCGGCTAAAGCCATCGGCGCGGAAATAAGAAGAGCCCTGGATGAATACATGAAAATGCAAAGCAGCAGTGTTGGGAGGGATGACGGCAGTGTAGGCTGCGACGACGGTGATGGCTTCAACAACAGCAGAAGCGGCGACGACGATGACGTCGATGGCGGCGTCAGCAGCGATGCTGACAGCAAAGTCAGCAGCAGCGGCAGCACAGACCACGATCGTGACGGCAGTAGCGACGACCACGCTGGTGGTGCCATTGGCACCAATACCGGCGGTAGTCGTACCACCACCGACACCAGCGGCAGCGGTGGCGTCGAGAGTCGCGCCAGCATCGACGCCAGCGGCCGTAGCAGCTGCGGCAACCGTGCTTGCGCCAACATCAGCGACAATGGCTATGCTGGCGGCACGGGCGGGAGCAGCAACAGCAGCGATGACAGCCGTAGCGGCAGCGGCAGTGGCGCAGACAGGATTTTCTGGAGGGTGGCCCGACCATCCAACAATATGACGAAACAGAGAAAGTTCCGGCGCGCGAAGCGCGCTGAAGATTCAGGGCTTTACGTGATGAATGTCTCAAAATTTCTCCTTTGATCTAGTGCATTGTTGGGTGCTGAAAGGGGGGGGGGGGGTTGGCTGCGCCTCTGGATAGCGGCATCAACTGTAGCGGCACGGCTGACGACAGTGGCAGCAGCGGTCCAACAATTAGACTGTACTAAAATAATAACGTCCGTCCAACATATGACATTGATGAAAGAGTGTTGCAAATGGGCGCTACATGATCACGCTTTGGTCGAAGCGTCCTTAAACTCAAATAACTAACTAAAGAGTGTTGCAAGTTTCAATTAGGAAGCATGTCAAGCCGTCTCGCAGCAATACGTTGAAGCTTATGTATGATAAGGAAAGCAACTGCTAATCTAATCATGAAAAACGACGTAAACAAAGAAACTAAGACTCGATTGGCTAGCTTAGTGTATGGATGCAAATGTTCGGACGAAGGTTGCAAGCTTCGGACCTCGGGTGTTAGCTACGCTGACCATACTACAACTTCACTCTCAAGACGCTTGAATTGTCATCTCTAGTCTGGTGCTTTCCACGAGCACTCCAGATACGTCCACGGGAGACGACTTACTAGACGGGAGCTGGCCGAAAACATCCGAAACCATCGCCCGCGAATCAAACAGGAGACTGCTCGTTGTGAAGGTCGCCACCATTCGTGAACGACGCCCCAGCCTCATTGCGCAGCATGATTCCGAGGGGATGTTTGCCCCTGCGATATACTCCCTGGCTTTGGGGCCGGTACCTTGTCGTGTGTGCCAATCTCGTAGCCCATGTTTATACTTTTATAGGCAGAGTACCGTTTATCTATCTATCTATCGTACATCTTCCACGATAATTATCTGCACCTCATCCAGCGAGAGATACTATGGAAGATGCTCTTATGTCGTGGTTGCGATATTTGTCTTACTTCTGTCTTCTCTCACCTCTGTCATCCCGTGACTCTCTGACACTCGGTCCACCTCACAGGATGACGAGGATGACGACGACGACGAAGAAGAAGCTGGCGACCGTGTGGCGGCCCGCTGGGCGCCACGGGACCCCGCCTCGGAGGAGGTCAACAGGTGGGACGAACAGGTCAACAGGCCGCCCCGAGTCCAGAGACCAGGGCTGGAACACCTCAGCGTTATCGGCAGTGCTGGGTGCGGCCGTTCCCGCGCACTGCTCTCGCTTTCCCCTCTCGCTCGGGTGGCTCGGAAGCGCGCTAGACACGAAGTTTCCTGCCCGCTCTGCTGCCAGCCAACCAGCGAGTCCTGCTAATAACGCCGCCATGCTGCCATCTGGTGAACAACGTATAGAACCGTCAGCCCTCGCGTAGCCCACCGGTCTGCGATTGGCCACGGGTCGGGTCGCGAACCCGTGACCCCACCACTAACCTGTGACCCTCAGACTAACGGGTTAGGCAGACCTAACAATGATATCGCTTGCACAAACTGGACGCGGCCCACCACTGGGCCGCGAGCCGCATCACTCACCTGCCCCGCCACTAACCCTATATCACAACTGCCAGCACTCAACCTCCCCCTCTCTCTGGATCGGTGTGTGCGCACGAGTGCAGTGGTGGGAGTGGTTGTTCAAACCAAGTCGTTCCAGTTCGCTGGGGCGTGATCACCGCTGCTGTCGGGGCGTGGCCAGTGCTACATCCGCATGCTGTAGCGTCTTCCGCAGTGGGTGGGTGCGTCCAGTGGTGCCTGGGCGTGATCAGTGGTGCCGGGGTGTAGCTAGTGGTGCAGGGGTGTGACCAGTGGTGTCGGGGCGTGACCAGTGCTACATCCGCAATGCTGTGGTGTCTTCCGCAGTGGATGGATACGCCCAGTGGTGCCGGGGCGTGGCCAGTGGTGCCTGGGCGTGGTCAGTGGTGCAGGGGTGTGGCCAGCTGTCCTGGGGCGTGGCCAGTGATGCCGGGGTGAGGCCAGTGGTGCCGGGGCTTGGCCAGTGGTGCAGGGGTAAGGCCATTGCACCACGGGGTGCGCGGGTGGCGGCCTGTACCGCAGACTGGGATGGTTGCCCCGCAGTGAACGTACCGGTACATCACGGTCAGAACCGGTGGCTGGCTGTCCACATGCGTGGTTGACCGGCTCTCTCATCTACTACCAACCGGCCGTGGTTGCCCCGTGGACGGTGTAGCTGGATCGGCTGTACATGCAGCTGCGTCTCCCGAGTGTGCCGGAGGGCAACACACTCAGGTGTCGCAGGCTCTCGGGGCGGATTGGTACGCCGTCGGCCAAGCTGCTGGGCGACGCCGCCTACTGACAGGTGGACTTGTGCACCAGGGGGCGTCGCTGGCCGGAGGTTGTCGACAAACGGCGCTCGGTGGGCACTGCCCTGTGGGAGCAAGCTTGCTGGCTCTTACATCGGACGTCATAGCTGATCCTGGCCTGACCCCCTGGTGATGCCGGCTTGCTGGCTCTTACATCGGACGTCAAAGCTGATCCTGGCCTGACCCCCTGGTGATGCCGGCTTGACCTCGGTCTGGCCCCGACATGGCAGTGGTGTGACCCCAGCTTGACCCCAGCTTAATCCCGGTTTGGCTATGGTTTGACCCTGGTGTGACCCCAGTTGGTCCAGTTGTCCAGTGCCTTCATTTGGGTGTGTAGAGCTATTGGGCATCAGGCCAACATGTCAGCACTCGCTATGACGTGGAATGATGTTGACAGTGAAGCAGGTATAAAATGATGTTTAAATGCGAAAATTGCAGCTTGAAAAAAAACAATTTCTCAATAAGTTAACGTCAAGGTGTGACAACATTGGCAGCAACTATCTAAGTAAACTGCTATCATATTTGACATTTGACATCATGCATCCAAATAGTGAAATATGTCCCAGGAGGTCAAAATAATTTGCTGTGAATTGCTGGTTTTCTAACCTCAACGCTCATCCTGTCAGCCCCCGAACGTTAACCTTACTGGTAGCATTGCGAAACGTTGGGTGAAAAAGCGGGCGGGTGCACCGGTTTCAGCGTTCTGAGTTAAGCTACTCGGCCCGGGTATTACAGTGGTTTAGCGGAAATACCAAGCTGTGTTACTATGTTTTGTTTTAGTTGTATGTTTGTTAGGACAGGACTCGAGCTGCTAATATTCGGTTGGTATATTCCATGCTTGACGATATCCCGGGGTGGGGGTTGGGGTAGGGATGGGGGAATGATGAATCGCTTGTCTCGTAGTTGCCGTGGCTAAGATGGCTACCTGTTGGATCGGATGAAGCGGGTAATGGCCAGCTGCCGTGTGCCGATAATTGAGTGGTGCGAACCAGGAGAAACGCTGCCGTGCCCTGAGCGGTCGTCACTGTCGCAGCGAGTCGCTGTTTTTTTCTTCAGTTTGGCAGGCGTGTCGCTGTCGTGTTGCGGGTCGATGCGCCCCAAAACACAAATAACTAACTAACTGACGGGCCACTGCGGGCCCGGCGGCTGCCCTGTCCATGGGAGGGTCTTGCGTCCCGGTCCTGGTGACAGCTCTGCCCTTGGAAGGGTCCTGCCCTCCTGCGGTCCCGGGTCTGGTGACAGCTGTGCCCTCCCGAAAGGTCCGGCGACTGCTGTGTACTCTCGGATGGTCCGGCGACCGCTCTGCCCTTGGAAGGGTCCTGCCCTCCTGCGGTCCCGGGTCTGGTGACAGCCGTGCCCCCTTCCTGAAGGGTCCGGCGACTGCTGTGCCCCCCCAGGAGGGTCCGGCGACTGCTCTCCCCTTGGAAGGGTCCTGCCCTCCTGCGGTCCCAGGTCCAGTGACAGCCGTGCCCCCTTCCTGAAGGGTCCGGCGACTGCTGTGTCCCCCCAGGAGGGTCCGGCGACTGCTCTCCCCTTGGAAGGGTCCTGCCCTCCTGCGGTCCCAGGTCCAGTGACAGCCGTGCCCCTTCCTGAAGGGTCCGGCGACTGCTGTGTCCCCCAGGAGGGCCCGGCGACTGCTCTCCCCTTGGAAGGGTCCTGCCCTCCTGCGGTCCCAGGTCCGGCGACTGCTGTGTACTCCCGGATGGTCCGGCGATCGCTCTCCCCTTGGAAGGGTCCTGCCCTCCTGCGGTCCCGGGTCTGGTGACAGCCGTCCCCTTCCTGAAGGGTCCGGCGACTCCCCCCCCCCAGGAGGGTCCGGCGACTTCGGTCCCTGGTCCGGCTCTTCGCCTCCTGCGGTCCCAGGTCTGATGACAGCTGTGCCGCCCACTGAGGGTCCTGCCGTCCCGGGACCGACGTCGCTGCAGCGGCCGGCCGGGGCGGCTGCAGCGGCCGGCCGGGGCGGCTGCAGCGGCCGGCCGGGGCGGCTACAGCGGCCGGCCGGGGCGGCTGCAGCCGTCGGCCGGGGCGGCTACAGCGGCCGGCCGGGGCGGCTGCAGCGGCCGGCCGGGGCGGCTGCAGCGGCCGGCCGGGGCGGCTGCAGCGGCCGGCGGGCGGCTGCAGCCGTCGGCGCTGGGGACGCTCGGGTGGCTCAGGAGCTGCAGCTGAGAGCAGCTGTCGACGCGGTGCTAACGGCGGCCTCTCGGCAGCGGTCGGCCGGGCCACCTGACGCTGGAGCCGCGGCCCGGCGGCGGCGGCGGCGACGGCGGCGGCTCGCTGGAGCGCAGTCACAGTCTGAGCCGGCCGCAGCCGGCCGCCGGACGACTGCACAAGGCGCCGCTGTCGGGCGCCGACGTGCTTAACCTCTCGCTCAAGTAGGTACCGGTGCCGGTCGGCCGGCCAGGTGGCGCGGCGCTGTGCCCGCTGGCTTCACTCGGCCGCTCCAGAGACGATCTCCACTGCCTCCGCGGCCGCCACCCTCCTGGTCCTCGTCTCTGTGGTTCCTGACCTCATTCGTTTGGCCGGTGCTTTGCTTGTCCTCTGGAAATTAGATGTATGTCACGGCAAGCGTGCTTCGTAGCGCTGCCAATTATATAGGATCCAAAAGCTGTAGTGTATTGTCAACGGCTAGCGAATGTAATTTTGACTCACAGATAGTATTGCTGCAACTGGTGCATACAAAGACGCAGTTGATACATGCCAATCCAACACCGGATGCAAGTCCGTCTTTCTTCTTTAAGGCGCTACGTATCAGTCGTGTACTTTAAGTAGCACAATTTTTAGTTCTAAACCGAAGTTGTGGACTCCAATTTCCATCGCCGAGACGCGATGGTTTCTAGGTTCTGAATTCATCTGTGGTCTGTGACCAATCTGTGGATATATCTACACGAAACAATAGATGGTCCGCCTGTATGGCTTCCACTGAGTATCGTTTCTGTTACAGTGGCAGTCACTTGGACACGGCTGGATAACTGTTGATGCGAACCTGCTGAGGCGTTCGATTTAGTCGGGCCATTGGAACACTGCAATTGGGTCAAACTAAATGACAATCAACTGCCTCGTAAGCCAGTGACAAGTTCCTCCATGGCAATGTTTTCTTCCATTGAAACCCGTTGATCAGCTGCCGTGATTTCGATCTGAACTAGGTGGTGCAGTCGTCATGGCTGACTGGCAGGTTGTGCCCAGCTGAGCCCACTCCAGTCCGGTCCGGTCCGGTCCGGTCCACTCCGGTCCACTCTACTCCACTCCACTCCAGTCCAGTCCAGTCCAGTCCAGTCAAGTTCAGTCCAACTCAGTGCTGTCTGGCCGAGCCCATGTCTCTCGGAGCGCGTGCCGAGTGATGCCTCTGTGGCTCGCTTCCGCGGCGTCCTCCGCTCCGTGTCTCGGACCAGCCGGCCGGCTGGAAGCTGTAGCTGTAGCCGTAGCCGTAGCCGTAGCCGTAGCCGTAGCTGGTGATGCTGCCGAAGTTTCTCGTTGGACTGGTCCGCTCGTAGTTGGTCGGTGCTGACTCCCAGCTGGTCTCGTAGTGCGCGTTGTTCGCTGATGCTGCCTGTGTGGTGTGGCTGTGGAGAGACTCCGTTGGCAGTGCATGCTCCCAGCCGCGTCACGCTGTCCGGGCCGTCACTGCACGTCAGCCCGAGCAGTCACTGCACGTCAGCCCGAGCAGTCACTGCACGTCAGCCCGAGCAGTCACTGCACGTCAGCCCGACCCGTCACTGCACGCCAGCCCGAGCAGTCACTGCACGTCAGCCCGAGCCGTCACTGCACGTCAGCCTGCTGCACGTCAGCCCGAGCCGTCTGCACGTCAGCCCGAGCCGTCACTGCACCCCAGCCTGATCAGTCGCCCCCAGCCCGATCGGGCGCAGTCACTGCACGTCAGCCCGATCAGTCACTGCACCTCAGCCCGAGCAGTCACTGCACGTCAGCCCGATCAGTCACTGCACGTCAGCCCGAGCAGTCACTGCACGTCAGCCCGATCAGTCACTGCACGTCAGCCCGAGCAGTCACTGCACGTCAGCCCGAGCAGTCACTGCACGTCAGCCCGATCAGTCACTGCACGCCAGCCCGACCCGTCACTGCACGCCAGCCCGAGCAGTCACTGCACGCCAGCCCGAGCAGTCACTGCACGCCAGCCCGAGCAGTCACTGCACCCCAGCCCGAGCAGTCACTGCACCCCAGCCCGAGCAGTCACTGCACGTCAGCCCGAGCAGTCACTGCACGCCAGCCCGAGCAGTCACTGCACCCCAGCCCGATCAGTCACTGCACGCCAGCCCGACCCGTCACTGCACGCCAGCCCGAGCAGTCACTGCACGTCAGCCCGATCAGTCACTGCACGCCAGCCCGATCAGTCACTGCACGCCAGCCCGAGCAGTCACTGCACGTCAGCCCGAGCAGTCACTGCACCCCAGCCCGACCCGTCACTGCACGTCAGCCCGAGCAGTCACTGCACCCCAGCCCGAGCAGTCACTGCACGCCAGCCCGAGCAGTCACTGCACGCCAGCCCGAGCAGTCACTGCACCCCAGCCCGATCAGTCACTGCACGTCAGCCCGAGCAGTCACTGCACGTCAGCCCGAGCAGTCACTGCACCCCAGCCCGAGCAGTCACTGCACGCCAGCCCGATCAGTCACTGCACCCCAGCCCGATCCGTCACTGCACACCAGCCCGATACGTCACTGCACGCCAGCCCGAGCCGTCACTGCACGCCAACCCGATCCGTCACTGCACGCCAGCCCGACCCGTCACTGCACGTCAGCTATATATGTCACTGCACTCCAGCCCGATCCGTCACTGTATGCTGTTCTGATCTGTCACCGCACGTAGAGCTGTTCTGAGACAGCTGACATAGCAAGGTTCAGGTTGTGCTTACAGCCAGGGTCCAGTGCGGTACCCACTGACATGCTGCGTGACCTGTATAGGGTCAAGCACCCGTAGACCCCAAACATCACGGACCACTTACGTACTCACGATACTCTCTTCGCCACCGTAGCAGCTATCGCAGCCACCATTACCATGGGTACTCACTGTTGCCGTCACCGCTAGATGGTCTGCTCTACCCCTGCCGCATCTTCCGCCGTCTGTATCCTCAGACTGTAGACACGGCGGCTCTACCCACCGCAGCGAATACTGCTGCAAATAGGTGCCGTGCGGGAACGAGCACTGTGGATACACAGCGACATCCACCATTGTATGTGCTCAATTATAGATGCCTTTCCACGCCCACTAATATAGATAGCGCACTGCTAATGTCTTACCCTGTCTCATGCAACTTGACGTGTGTGCGTGGCGTGGGGAGCGACTGTGTTATTCCTGTATTTGCTCAGGATCTATGGATATCTTTTTCAGGATATATGTATATATATTTAATCAGGATATATATATATATATATATATATATATATATATATATATATATATATATATATATATCTATATCTATGCGTGCGTGATACGTCTCACTATGTGATGTGGCGTTGCGATTGTGCTAGTTTTCTTTCGAATATGGCTGTGGAAAATATGGCCATGCTTGAATATGCTTTAGTGTTCTCCATGCTGTCGAAGTGATACAGTTTCAGTTGGTGGTATCTTACAGGAAGCGTATTTATCTCTGGAGTGGGATTTATTGGGGGAAGGGGAGGCAACGAGAATTTACTGGTCTCGCTCCGTGGTTCGATACAACTTTGCTGATCTTACTGCATGGAGGGTTATTTTGAATGTGTAGGTAAGCCGAACATTTGTCCACATAAAATAAATATGTTCTCAATTCAAAGAAGTTGGGCGTAGTTTCACAACGGGTTGAAATATTTCTTACATATACATTATCCGTTTGCTTATTTATAATGTAGTTAACGAAATTGGCTAGGATCGGGCCCGAAGTGAACTACCATGATAGAAAGCTTGCAAAGAAAATGTAGATTCTGCAGCGACAACAAAAAGTATTACTATTCTAATTAGATAGACATGTCAATGTATAATATATTCAAGCATAATCGAATAATGTGATAAAATGTTCAGATGAACCTTCCTCAAACACTGTATTTCAACCGGTTTAGTTTTGTATCTCGTGCGCAGGATTTCTATCAGCGGCAACTAATTCCAGAACCGAGCTTCACCATTTGATACGTCTGAGTTGTGAACAACATACGCACATGTATGAAATAGTTTTACATCTGCGACCACGTGCAATTTCCTAATTGAGTGGCATGTTTTTGTTTATTTCGACAGCTATTTTTGGGGGCGTAAGCATTTGTTTTGAAAACAACTATTCATGCATTGCAGTCTATGGAGTTTTCTGTCATATATATATCATATGTTGATCATTTGAAAATGGCAATTCAACATTTGTGTACATCGAAATCAGGCATCATTTGCTGCTAGTAGTTTTAAAACCTATTATATTTGTATTGCATATTGTATATTGTATCTATATTGTATTGTATAAACTCTGGTGACATTTTCAGAGGTGATGTTTCAACATCTCAGATATTTGCTTCGTCATAAGCTGTAACTGCAAAGGATTTACATCTCGCAATTGACACTACTTTATATGCATAGTTTTCTGGATATGAATGAATATCGCAAGGTTCTGTTTCGAAAATCCGAATTTTTGTGCCAGGGCGCGTAATAACCTTGGCAATAACCTCGATAGTGTGTGTGTATGTATGTGACCTCCAAGAGCATCTGGCGGCTCGACCCCAATACCAACCCAAGCGCCGGGCAGTAGTACCGCCGGGCTGGACCAGGGCGGACAGCGCCCCTGGCGTCATTGTCGGCAGCACGTGCGCACCAGCTGCCCATGCCACCTCGGCGTCCCCGACACTGTGTAGACGCGTCACGTCTGGCGTGATGTGTGAGTTTTGCACCAGGACAGCGGCGGCTCGCCGGCACTAGACGACCCGTTCTCTCGACAGGAGCCTGTTGCAATTGATAGACGACGAGTTGCGGACCAGGTAACGCTTGCGCCCCGCGCCGGTGTGGTGTGCGCTGCTTCCGCCGGCCGCGCCGTGCCGCTCGGCCGCCGGTGCCGGCCGTGGCGCGGCCGGCTGGCAGCCTGTGGGCGCTGCCGGCGGCGGCCAGCGGACGGGCCACCTTCAAGTGGCCCGTGTGTGCTCCCAGTGTGAGGCTCCGAGCTGTGAAAAGTGGCTCTGAGTCTCGACCCGCCTGTGTACGGCATGTGTGTGCCCTTTTGCATGTGTGTGTGAGCTGGCCGCCTCCCGAGGTCGGTGCGCCACTGCCGTCTGTATTGGCCGCCTGTATTGTCCCGTCACGTCCCGTCTGACGGGAGTGGTCGCCTCCCGAGCGCCACTCCCGTCAGTATTGGCCGACTCCCGAGGACGATGCGCCACTCCCGTCTGTGCTGGCCACCTCCCGAGCGCCACTCCCGTCTGTATTGGCCGCCTCCCGAGGACGATGCGCCACTCCCGTCTGTGTTGGCCCCTCCCGAGGACGGCGCGCCACTCCCGTCTGTATTGGCCCCTCCCGAGGACGGTGCGCCACTCCCGTCAGTATTGGCCGACTCCGAGGACGATGCGCCACTCCCGTCTGTGCTGGCCACCTCCCGAGCGCCACTCCCGTCTGTATTGGCCGCCTCCCGAGGACGATGCGCCACTCCCGTCTGTGCTGGCCACCTCCCGAGCGCCACTCCCGTCTGTACCGGCCGCCTCCCGAGGACGGCGCGCCACTCCCGTCTGTATTGGCCCCTCCCGAGGACGGTGCGCCACTCCCGTCTGTATTGGCCCCTCCCGAGGACGGTGCGCCACTCCCGTCTGTGCTGGCCACCTCCCGAGCGCCACTCCCGTCTGTACCGGCCGCCTCCCGAGGACGGTGCGCCACTCCCGTCTGTATTGGCCCCTCCCGAGGACGGTGCGCCACTCCCGTCTGTATTGGCCCCTCCCGAGGACGGTGCGCCACTCCCGTCTGTACTGGCCCCTCCCGAGGACGGTGCGCCACTCCCGTCTGTATTGGCCCCTCCCGAGGACGGTGCGCCACTCCCGTCTGTATTGGCCCCTCCCGAGGACGGTGCGCCACTCCCGTCTGTATTGGCCCCTCCCGAGGACGGCGCGCCACTCCCGTCTGTATTGGCCCCTCCCGAGGACGGTGCGCCACTCCCGTCTGTACTGGCCGCCTCCCGAGGACGATGCGCCACTCCCGTCTGTATTGGCCGCCTCTCGAGGACGGTGCGCCACTCCCGTCTGTATTGGCCCCTCCCGAGGACGGCGCGCCACTCCCGTCTGTACTGGCCGCCTCCCGAGCGCCACTCCCGTCTGTACTGGCCGCCTCCCGAGGACGGCGCGCCACTCCCGTCTGTACTGGCCCCTCCCGAGGACGGCGCGCCACTCCCGTCTGTATTGGCCCCTCCCGAGGACGGCGCGCCACTCCCGTCTGTATTGGCCCCTCCCGAGGACGGCGCGCCACTCCCGTCTGTACTGGCCCCTCCCGAGGACGGTGCGCCACTCCCGTCTGTACTGGCCCCTCCCGAGGACGGCGCGCCACTCCCGTCTGTACTGGCCCCTCCCGAGGACAGACGGGCCGGTGCGATCTCTGTCACCTCTGTCCGTGTGTCTGTGTCAGTGTGATTGTCCCCTCCCGAGGACGGCGCGCCACTCCCGTCTGTACTGGCCCCTCCCGAGGACAGACGGGCCGGTGCGATCTCTGTCACCTCTGTCCGTGTGTCTGTGTCATGTGATTGTCCCCTCCCGAGGACGGCGCGCCACTCCCGTCTGTACTGGCCCCTCCCGAGGACAGACGGGCCGGTGCGATCTCTGTCACCTCTGTCCGTGTGTCTGTGTCAGTGTGATTGTCCCCGGCACGATGGACGGTGTGGGGTGGACGGTGGCGAGCCCACTAACGCTAACCTCTCGCTGCAGGGGAGGTACGGGTCGACTGGACGACCTGCAGTTTGACGTGTCGCAACAGTGAGTAGTGCTGTCCCTGCACTCGCCTGCTTACCGGCCAGTCCGTTGACAAATACCCGGACCACCTGTTGTCCTGTTCACAGATCCAGCTGCTGCAGTATTCCCGCCTCTAGACCACTCTGCCTCCTGCCTGTGTCGCGCTTTTATATGCTGCGATGTTCTGTCATCTGTCCCCTCATGCTTTGCAGTGGGTTGTTGTGCTGTTCTACTGTGATGTTTTGGGATGCATTGTGTACAGCTGCGTTGTGCTGTTCTGTGCTGTGTTTTCCGGCGACGTTGTTTATTATGTGTCGGACTGTTCTATACCGCATACAGATAGAGTATGGTGTGATCCCGTCATAAAAGGTTCCACACAACTGCAACACATTTGGAGGCCGTCTTCCGTTCCACACAACTGCGGCACATTCGGAGGCGAGGCTTCCATATATTCCCCTAGCAACCACAATTGCAACCGTTTCCTTGGGCCCAGCCCGGCGCCGTGACGTCATACTTCTGCCCTGCTCTGTGATTTTTTGTATTTAAAAAAATAAAATTGTCCCCATATCAGATGCAGCAGCAGCCTATCCTATTAGGCTGTATGCAACTTCATTGGGTCTTTCAATGTGGGGCTTCCCAAGGTGAGCTGCCCATAGATCAGGACAGCCAACACATGGGTGCCTCGGGATGCAAGCAAGAGATACAACAGAATGTGATTATATCAATACTATTATCATCCCTTCTGTATTTTCTTTTTCTTTTTGCAGATAGACCACCACCAATTAGAAGAAAGGAAATGAGACCCTGGGAAAACCGTGGACAGGTAGCAAGCTAGTAGCGCTCACGGAATTCTCAGGGTCACAAGATGAAAGGTTAGGGGGAGTACAGAAAAGTTGAAAGCATTCAAACAGAGATAACTCATGCAGAAAATGCACGGGTGAATACGAACCTAACAAAATCCTCCATCACAAAAAGAAAAAAAAACAAAAAAAAAACACATTCATTCAGGCACATCATACTTTTCTGTGTTGCCATATATCATCAACAATGACATCCTCTATGGCAAGGTATAATTTTCTTAGTTATCTTTATGAATTATATGAACTAGATACTGTCTTCAGTTTTCGTTTGATTTGTATAATTCCATAAAGTAACGTCTAAGACATTTCTTTAGCAGTGCTTTTTTCCTTGGCACCTGTTCTATTCTGGGAAATATTTTGCAAAGTATGCTGTTCCAGGATTTTGGTGCAGAGTATGTAATAGCAAACAGCCTATATTGTCGATAAGTAAATGGTATAGAGAAATGTTGAATGATTCTTGTATTAGTAGGTGTTGCATATCGGAAGAAGTCAGCCATAGCACATGGCAATGTATCATGACAAATTTGTGCAGTATTAATATGTTTTGTTCCTGCACCATATCAGTGAACTTCAATATGTTGTACTTGATAAATAACTCATTTGTAGGATATGCATAATGTGTATAATCAATAATTCGTAATGCACGTTTCTGGGCTTTTATAATTTGGTCTAATCTTGTGGGATAATTATTACCCCAAATCACAGCAAATGTAATTTATATAGGGAAGGATGAGTTATATAAGTACTTCAGTTCTCGACTTGTAATGAAATATTTTGCCCTCCCCATAATACCCAAGTTTCTACTAATGATGGCTGTAACATAATCGATGTGCCCATACCAAGTCAATTTTTCATCCAGCACTATGCCAAGATACTTGATTTGTTGTTTTCTAGTCACTTTTTCCAAATTGATCACTATATCTATGTCATTACTGGGAGTTCCGGAATATATTTGATAATTTGTCTTTGCTACATTTAGAGACAATCTATTTGCTTTGAACCATGTTGTTAGCTCAGGCACAATGCCATTCATTTTATTCTGTAATTCATCTATATTTCTAGCCTTGACAAGAATAGCTGTGTCATCAGCAAATACATACATATTTGCTTGTTTTGAAATTCTGGCCAAGTCATTGATATAAATGATAAATAATAATGGACCTAGAATGGAGCCTTGAAGAACACCCATAGAAATTAACTCTGGTTCAGATAACGTCTCATATACTTTAGTTTGCTGATACCTATTTTTAAGATATGATTCTAAATTGGGTTAATAAATATGATTATAAATTAAGATTATGATTGGGTTGCGATACGCATCTGTAACGGCTCACTATATTTTACACTGGTTTTACCATACTTTTGGAATTAGTTTTAGTCGACTGGTGTCAGCCTTGTGATCTTTTTCGTCGTTGCCACATAAGTTTGATCAATCTGTTTCTTCGTTCAAGTTAGTACTTACTCTGTTTCTTCATTAGTAGCATGTCTTCTATTATTTGGTCTGTGTCTTCATACATGCTCTTCCTTGGAAGCAGAGTTCTCGTCTGATTCCGTACTCAGTGTTGCATTGTAGTAGAAAGTGTTCTAGACTTACTTCTCCCAAGTTGTAGGTTGGACAGTTCGTATTTTTCCTATCAATACTATCTTTTCCCCCAATTTTGATTGAGTGTTTGTTCTGGCTCTGAAGTGAAGTTTTGAGTTGTCTATTGTGGAAACCTTTTTCTTCCTTGCTGCTTAATCTCAGTTTTGTATTTTCGGTATGTTTTTAATGTTCATCTTTTCGTTCCATTTTGCGCCCAATTTGTGGATTTTGTTATGATTTTATATATTTATTATATATGATGTCACAGTTTTGCTATGAAATTGATCCTGTTGAGATCAACTTGTGTTTCCATGATACCAGTTTGGCTTCTTCGATTCACAAAGCCAAAATGCTCTTTGGAAGTCTCCTGAGATTACGTTTAGTTTTGTCTCGATCTGTATGTTTACACTGTTTTACCTCTACACTGCGTATTGTTCGATTTCAGTCAACTTTCCAACAGTCAGCTGACTACTGTGTTGATAATGCAAGTTTGATGGGTGATACCTGAAGATTACCTATTGTTTGTTTTTGTGTCTGTTTTAGATATCTGGTTGCTCAGCAACCAGATATCCGTGAGCTCGTGACCGAAGCTCACGGAGGGCGATCGCTGATACGAGGAATTTTGTTGCCTGAATTCTTGTTTGCTACCCGTGTTTTTTTCTTCAATTTTCCGCGTATGGAAAGCATCCCTATAGCATTACCTCTGTGAATCTACCAGGCGGTAGTGCTACTTGGCATTTACCGATGTATTATCGGAAGCAAATAACTTGTCTTTTTATACCACAGCGAAGCTGAAAATTCGGACGGAAAAACAAGATATAAAGGAAAGTCACCAGTTTGCATTGATGAGTTCCGGTAAATCTTTATTTAGTCGTAGATTAGTTATATGTTAACCACGTTATTTACCATTGGTTCCCATGTTAAAGGGGAGTAAAACATCCAAGTTCAAGTTCATTCTTTGGGTGGCTATGCAGACTATTTTGAACAAGAAATTGCACCGGTCTGCAGTTATTTCAAAGACAAATGTGTTCGATGACCTAACGTTACATTGAGTGCCGAGTATTCTATGGGTAAGGTGCCAGTCTCTCAACCGAAAGATTGCGGGTTCGAGTCCCATCCGTCGCTACTCTTCGTCCGCGACCAATCGGCGTGAGAGATTGGCGACTTTATGTGATCCAATACAGTCGATGCTTCGTAAACCCAATGATAACCACCACCACCACCTGACGTCAAATTAAGTAGTTTCATATTTGTGCTAGTTTTTTTTAACATTGATGCGGTTTTCATCTTCAGGATAGCCGCCGAAAGAATGGTCGTAACCTACCTAAAACTAACTAAGAAACTGCAACCTAAATTAAATTGCCCACCTCTGAAAACCGCCCCCGGGTTTAACCTGGAATACGACGCGTTCTTTTTGTTAAGCCAAGGTGCACCAGGAGTGGATGAAAAGATGCACGGCTATGCAGCTGGAAGAAAACAAACACGGCACCCTCCCCCCCCCCGACGAGGCACCACCTTTCCGTGATGGAGGGGATTGCGTGCCCCAATGACCCGGAGTCCCAGTCCATTTGTGACCCGGCGAGGGGTCAGACTAAGAGTGCCTCACTCGTGCTTCCATCCATACGCTCCCATTCCAATGATCATCCCATCTCAACATCCATGTCCTCACCTGGCCCTGCAACACCAACTATCCCTACTATGAGCGGGTAGGACAACTTCCCGATCCTGCCCGCCAGCTCAGATTTATCGGGGTAGTCGCGCCCCCTCTGCCCGCCCCCCCGGGGAGGTTGACGGAGTCCTGGAGGCTGAGGTCCCCCGTCGCACGGTGCTAGTTGTGACGGGGGGAACAACACGCCTCTTTGGTCCCGATATCATGGAGGGGCGGGCGGACCCGTAGTCCTCACGCGGGTCAAGTGGCAGGTCGCCTCGGTGTGGGGGCCTAGGCTTCGGCCTGGTGTTTGCCGGACCGGCCGGCTGGGGTCAAGGGGTGGGTGGCCCTGTAGTGCGGTCGGGGTGGTGAGTCTCTTTCTCCCGGCCGTGCGAAGGCGCCGCCCGCCCCGTATAGCTCTTCGGGCGCCTGGCGTCCTCCCGTCCGCGGGAAACAGGCGTCCCCCCAGTAGGGCCCCGGTGAGGTGGGGAGTCCGAAGAGCCGAAACCAACATATTCTCATGACAACACCGAAAAAAAACTCTCCCAGGACCTTCCCACGAGGTCCAAACCACCGTAACATCGGGTGGTAATCATGCCACGAATGCGACCCCTGCTGAGGCGTGCCGTCGGTCTCCTTATAATATTTCGAACGAGCGCGGATCTCACAACACAAGCGTTTCCAGTGTTCCCCATAATGCGAACCAACCTAAAACAATTACCTGCACCACGAATACTTATTTTGAAATATTGCGATCCCGAGAAATCTCTATCGTCACTCTCACCGTTCGAACGCAAACGTGGCTGTGATCGTCTTGGCAACGTGGTCCGCTGCGAAAAGCTACGTGACGGAGGTGTAGATGTTGAGTTCAGTAACGCTGAGGAGTGCGAAGAGGGCACTCGAAGTTCGTGAGTTCAAGTATTCCGTACGTGAAAATGGTGGGAGGCGCGAGGTCCTCATGCCGATCTCTGGTTCCACACAACACACAAAAAAAAACACTCAAAAGGAGTAATCACATGTTTCGATCTTAGAGATGTCCCCGAGGCGGAAATCGTTGACGCGTTGTCGGATTAGGGTGTGGTGGATGCTCGTAAGATGGGGACGAGACGAGGAGGTGAACTGCAAATGACCAACGACGTCGTTCTGACTTTTAACTCTACTGACCTACCCGCCGCAGTATGCGTTGGCTACGTGAGGGTGAAAGTACGCATGTTTGTTCCCAACCCCATGCGATGTTTTAAGTGCCAAAGATACGGACATACAACTCAGTACTGTCGCGGTCGCCCAACCTGCAGTAGGTCGCGTCAGGACACGTCATTGATGTCTACGTTTCCACAAATGTGTGGTGTGTGAACGATAGAGCATGTCGAGCACAGGCAAGGGAGAAAGAGATAATTCCTATAACATGTTCAGAGCGACTTTCCTTTAGACAAGTCCGATAATTATACGAAGAAACCCACCCAAAAGTTCCATACGCAGCGAAGGTGAGCAACACGCAGCCCGCTCTCGTACAACAGCAGCCTACTAATGCTGCCCAGTTTTTAGTCCAACTTCGTAATTTATTGTCATCTTTAGGACTCGACTGTACCCGTTTGCCGGAGCGGGGATTCTCGTCATTTCCCTCTGCGGAGATGAGGCGCGTTGTCATCCCAAGCGACCCCCGGGGGAGCCAAGGGGCCGAGGAGACTGCACCTTCAAAACCCGATTTGACTGAAACGCCTTCCACCGTGATGGAACCGATGACATATCGTTCCGTATCCCCAAGCAGGACGGAGGGACTATCACCAGAGACTAAGGCGAACACTGAGTGGACCCAGACCCGGCGGGCCAAGAGGCTTGCGAAACCCTCGCCATGTGCACCCGAGTGCCCCACATGCTCTTCCACCGGGAGCAGCTCTGGATCCGCTGGAAGCGTGCCTTCTTTGGGGAATACGAGTGGAGCTGGGTCAGTGCCGGTGTCGGACGTCACCTTTCAGCGGCAGGAGTCCGAAAGGCTTGCTCGCGACGCCAAGCGGTCGTGTCTTGCGGAGACTGAGAGGGCCCGAGAAGCAAACCGCCAAGGACTGGACCAGTGTGTCCGACCAAGGGCGGCTACTCCGTCGCCGCGCAGGCGAGTGGAGGGCCCGTCTCACGCTCCAGCACCAAGGTCCGACTCGGCCAAAATGGGCCCTTCACTACCGCCTCGGAGCGGTGTTCCTTGCGCTCTACCTGGTGGAACGGCACGCGCCGAGAAGCGCGTTCTTTCCGTGACAATGTCTCCGGATGGTGTGTCGCCCAGGCCGCGGCCGCGGACGGCCTCGCTTGGGTTGGACCCCGGATCCCGTCTCGAGTCGCGTCCCGACGGCGCTGCGAAGGTACGAGCTGAGAGCCATTTTTGGATATCCACTCTAGTCATCTCTAGCCCACCACAGCACTTATTTTTTTTTACCCGTTCTACTAATTAACCCGATGACTCAACTAGTTTTACAATGGAACTGCAGAGGGATTCGCCCGAACATGGCTGATTTAGAAATAGTTTTGAACATGAAATGTCCAATTGTAGTATGCCTCCAAGAGACTAAGCTGACGCTGCAGTCATCATTCCGCATCAAAGGTTACTCTGTGTTGACGAAAAGCATGCCCTCAGACACAGTCGCACATGGAGGAGTTATTCTAGCCATCAGCCATAACGCCCCATATCAACAAGTCCTCAACACACCTCTCCAAACCGTTGCTGCCAGAATTCGTCTCAGTCGCCACACAGTCACACTGTGCTCAGTCTATCTGCCGCCGGGAATCCCCTTCCCTTCCGTCGAGCTGAGACGGATGATGCTGGAGCTACCTCCTGTACTGCTTCTTGACGATTTCAACGCACACCATATAATTTGGGAATGTAACGCTACCTACCCCCGAGGCCTCGCTATGGAGAGTTTTATCCACGACGAATCCCTCTGCCTTTTAAATACCGGTACTGTCACCCACTTTACACTCCCTCTGGTGCTACATCTGCGATCGATCTTAGCCTCGCAAGCCCACGTTTGTCGCAATGTTTTACCTGGACAGTACATGACGATTATCTGGGGGGCAGTGACCATTTTCCGGTACTTCTCGAGTATGATGATCGGGCTGTGCTTGGTTTGAGACCTCAAAGGTGGAATTTTATGAAGGCTAACTGGGAGAAGTTCGAAACGGAAGTTCAAGCGTCCTTTGGAAACAACGACGATGACACCACTTTATCAGTAAAACACTTATCGTCCCTGCTCTTGCAGTCGGCCGATGTCTGCATCCCGCGGACGTCAGGAGCTCCCCGCCGCACATCAGTTCCATGGTGGTCCAAAGCATGTAGGGACGCCATACGCAAACGGAAACGAGCTGTAAGGAAATTTAACAATAACTGCTCTTCGGCCAAACTAATAGCTTTCCAAAAGGCGAGAGCCTTCGCGCGACGAATAATTAGATAGGCCAAGCGCACATCCTGGAGGGAGTATCTGGCCATTCTGAGCCGATATACTCCAATTGCACAAGTGTGGTCTCGTGTGAAGCGCATCGCGGGTATATTTAATTCGGTTCCTCTCCCAGTGCTCCGAGTAGCTGGTGCAGAGGTTAACCATCCTTCCGATGTTGCAAACGCAATCGGCAAAGCAATAGTGACACGTAGCCAGGAGGAGACCTCCACCCTGAGTTTCGTCGTCGGAAGGCTCGCTTAGAAAGCCAAGTAGTAAATTTGTCCACCTCTGAGCACTTCTCGCATAGCGAGCGCTTCACTGCAGCAGAACTACGGTCGGCAATACGGAGCCTGAAGAGCGTGTCAGAGGGGCCTGGCCGCATCCACACCGAGATGCTAAAGCATCTTCCCTCACGAGTTCTGAAGACACTACTAGCGACTTTCAACATGGTTTGGGAGGAAGGTCAATTCCCGGCCACATGGCGGGAAGCCACCGTGGTCCCCGTCTTAAAGCCAGGCAAGAGTGGGCTCGATCCGCTGTACTACCGACCTGACCCCTTGCTTGTGTAGATTGTTAGAAAAAATGATCGATGTGCGGCTCACATGGTTTTTAGAAACACACGACATTTTTGCCAACGCCCAGTGCGGTCTTAGGAAACACCGTGGAACAACGGATCATCTCTTAACATTCGACACTGCTGTAAGTGTAGCCTTTAAGGAGAAGCGACACACTGGAGCCATCTTTTTCGATCTCGAAGGAGCATATGATACAAACTGGCGCCACGGTATTTTAGTGAAAGCTGGAAAGTGTGGGATCCGTGGCTATCTGGGCATCTTTATTCGCAACTTTTTGACTGAACGCTCCTTCCCTTTCCGGGTAGGCCACGAACTATCTGAACGGTTCCAGCAAACCAGCGAAGTCCCGCAGGGTAGTGTCCTCAGCGTTACTTTGTTCGCCATGATGATCAATGATATTGGCGATGATGTGCCACCGAACATCGGACGATCCCTATTTGTCGATGATTTCGCAATATGGTTCTCTGCTTCAAATACTTCAACAATGACACGCCAACTGCAGCTTGCAGTGAACAAGCTCCAAAGCTGGAGCATTCAAAATGGTGTCCGGTTTTCCACCGACAAAACGGCCGCAATCCGTTTTTTCCATCGACGATGCATCCAGGAACTGGACGTTGAGCTGTACGGCGAGCCCATCCCAGTGAGACCAACCGTGAAGTTTCTGGGAGTACAATTTCACAGTCGTCTGGCATACAAACACCACCTCAAGACACTAAGATAAAAATGTTTTAAGTCTGAACCTACTCAAATGTATTGCTAAAATGTCTTACGGCGCGGACCGTAAAACCCTGATGATATTTTACAAGTCGTTTATCCGGTCCAAACTGGACTACGCGTGCTACGTGTATGATGGCGCTTGCGCCAGCAACAAGCGCACTTTGGATACAGTGCACCACTTGGCACTGCGTATTATTACTGGTGCCTTCAGAACTTCACCAGCTGCGAGCTGCTGTATGACCAACGCAGTCGATGCGCCCCTAAATCAAATAACCAAACAAATAACACCAGCTGCGAGCCTGACGGCAGAAGCCAACGAACCACCGCTGGCACTGAGGCGTGAAATGTTGGGCCTGCGATACGCGTGTAGGCTGCGGCAGTCTCCCACGCACCCCACTTACGACGCAGTTTTCTCCCGCCGCACGTTGGCACTGTTCTCCAATGGGCAAAATCGGAAGACATCTTTCTGTATGCGGATGCAGAACCTTATTATAAATAGCAGAACGAGAGTGCGCCGAGTGATGCGAGTACGCCGACTACCGATACCTCCCTGGAACCTAGTTTCACCTCAGATTGACATTTCTTTGTCAGCCATGCACGAAGGAGACCTCTCATCGGAATTGTGTCGGTCGATAACAATTGAGCACCTGGACTTTTACCGAGGACACACAAGGATTTTTGCTGATGGTTCCAAGAGTACCACAGGAGCAGGGTGTGCTTTTGTGTGCGGTACTACTGTACGTTCGTTCAGTTTGCCTGCGTATATCTCGGTTTACAGCCATGAACTCATTTCGATCGTGAGGGCATTGTCTTTTCTCAGTATGCACTATATGTGATTATATCTGACTCCCTTAGCAGCCTTTTGGCACTGACTGCATTTTATCTCTCAGACCCTCTACTACTCGACATCCTCATACGTCTCACTATATTAGAACGAGACGGAAAAACGGTTTGCTTGTGTTGGATCCCGAGCCACATCGAGGTGTGGGGAAACGAGCGCGCGGACACTGCGGCGAAGTAGGCAGCTCAGAATCCCCGTCCACGCATATGCCCACTTCCTGCCAGGGACTACTTCTCAACGATTGCAAATTTCATACTTGCTAGGTGGCGAAGGGCATGGGATATAGAAAGCAACAATATGTTACATGCAATCAAGCCACATCTAGGACTTTGGGAGTCATGTCTTTGTAGATCCAGACAAGAGGAGGTCACACTTTGCAGGTGCGCTCGGGCACGTGCCCACCTACCCCTCCCCCCCCCTGTGGGGGAAAAAAAAAGCCCCCCCCCCCGAATCCCTGACTGTGCGTCACTTACCTCTCACATGCAAGCACTTTGCACCAGAGCGCCGATTGTTTTATGGAAGAGACGCGGATCATTTTACATATGAAGACATCCGGGGAAACAACTCAACACTTGTAAATTCTGGAAACTTGTTCCGATACTTCTCGGCAATTGGACTTCTAGCCACGTACACACCCAGGCAATAGCTCCTACCAACAGTAAATCACCAGAATAAAAGTTATGGGCGCGAATGATCAATTCTGGTCGAAGCGCCCTAAAGCCCAAATACCTAACTAAGCACGACACCCAACAACAGATTATAGACGTCAGATTTTTACTCATAGTATGTTTCATTTATGTGTCTCAGTGCCCGTTATTGTGGTTCCAGACTTCCCCGCCATAGGCGTGGCGAGCGGTACGGCGTCTCTGTCCCCTGCTGAGCAGATGTAATCTAGATATGTTGAGATATTCCTTCCAGCAATGACAACTTTTGCAAACAATCTTGTTATTCCAACTGTTGCAAACAATCCGCGTGTTGTTTCCACAACACGCGCTGGCCTCGAGCCACGCTGAGGAAGAACCGAAGATAACCGAAGATGATGGCGAAGATCACAGTATATAGTGTGGGCGAGCTTTGTGTCGATGTGTTGTGTTGGAATGTGACGTGACTGTGAGGAAGTGTTGTGTTGGGATGTGACCCGACTGTGGGGCAGTGTTGTGTTGGAATGTGACCCGACTGTGGGGCAGTGTTGTGTTGGGATGTGGCGTGACTCTGGGGCAGTGTTGTGTTGGAATTTGACCCGACTGTGGGGCAGTGTTGTGTTTGGATGTGACCCGACTGTGGGGCAGTGTTGTGTTTGGATGTGACCCGACTGTGGGGCAGTGTTGTGTTGTGTTGGGGTCTGATCCGGTTGTGGGGCAGTGTTGTGTTGGAATGTGACGTGACTGTGAGGAAGTGTTGTGTTGGAATGGGTCCCGACTGTGGGGCAGTGTTGTGTTGGGATCTGATCCAGTTGTGGGGCAGTGTTGTGTTGGGACGTGACGTGACTGTGGAGCAGTGTTGTATTGGGATGGGGCCAAACTATGGAGGCGTACTGTGTTGGAATTTGACCCTGCTGTGGTCGGAAGGGCGACGCTGACGGTGGAAGAGTGTCGGACTGCCCGAGAACTAGTAGCGGCAGGTCAATCGGAGGTCAAGAGTCGCTCACCAGGTCAGTTCGGCCAGCATGCTGAGGTTTTTGTAGAGTGAGCAGGTGAAGATCCACTTATTAGCTTGCATATGTGGCAACACTGATTAAGTGTTGCATAATTGGCCCGCTGGCCAGGCCAATTATGGGTGGGTAGCGAAGGGGCATCTTACTAGATTATGTATACACGGTCACCGAGGGGGCCAAGTTCATCAGGACAACTACTGGCGCTTCGCTGGCGCTGATGTAGTACAGCCGTTCGTTTCCATTAGCCGGACCTGGCTACGTATGGGCTTACTTGTTCGTGCCTCTTCCTTTGTTTAAAATCCCCAGTGACGAGTTCTCCGCTTTGACCTTTTCGGTTTCATTTGATCGATACGTGGCGTGTATTGTGCTGAGCGAAAAGGCCAGAGCTGTGCGCAACACGCTCAGCATCTATTCCGAGCTGTTCGGTACGCTGTTAAACACTGAACAGTTGTGCCGCTCTTTGTATTTGTATTTATAGGGGATTAGCGAACTGAAGGACGGGAAAAGGCTGCCGTAAATAGATAACGACTTAGCAGTTGCTGTGTACGACGCGAAGTGCAACAGTGCCTCCCGTCAGCGATACTGGTGTAGTCGCCGTCGCGACGGCTCGACCAACATACTGTCAGCGGCGGACCACCCCACTGCCACGCTGGGTGTGATGCTCTCTGGAGGCGGGCCACGCCCCATCTGCGTCCACGTGGCGTGGCGTGGCCCGCTCGCGCATGTGCGTGCGTGTGCACACACCACGCGTGTCCCCGTGTCTGTGTGGTGAGGTGCCGGCGCGGCGGGGCTTAATGTGGCGCCGTCGGCGGTGCAGGAGCCGCTCCGGTGACGTGTCCCCGTGTCTGTGTGGTGAGGTGCCGGCGCGGCGGGGCTTAATGTGGCGCCGTCGGCGGTGCAGGAGCCGCTCCGGTGACGTGACCATGGAGGCCCAATGTATCGGCAGCAGGTGTTCCCATCAGTTGTGATCCCTGAACCCTGGGTATGCAGCGGTGTGTGCGCCGCTCAAACTGTATGCCCTTCACCAAGGCCTTCTGCCCAATCTCATCTCCCGACCCCCTCCTTGGCCTCTTCCCCGTTCCGTTTCTCTGGTCCAGATCCGTGGGCACTGCACTGTTCCTTTCCTCAGTTTGATGTGGATCGTACCCCGATTATGTTCCCATTCACTGTTGCTGATCTGTGGTAGCGTTCCACTCCTCTGTCCCCATTTTCGTTCCACTGGGAAACAGGACACGCTCTCAGGCACCATTCCTATTTGGTTTTCCGTTGTCGTTCTCCTTTGTCATTCCCAGGTCCCGATTCCCAGTCTCATGATTTACCCTGTCCGTTTTCCCGGTCCCGTCCCCCAGTCCCGTCCCCCAGTCCCGTCCCCCGGTCCCTTCCCCCGATCGGGGACGAGTGGTCTAGGGGTAAGATGCTCGTCTCGCAATCGAAAGGTTGTGGGTTCGAATCTCACCTGTCGCTACTCTTCGCCCGCGACCAATCGGCGTGAGAGATTGGCGACGCTATATGACTCAACGGTCGACGTGTCGTAAAACCAATAACCAACCAACCAACCGTCCCCCGATCCCGTCCCCCAGTCCCGTCCTCCGGTCCCGTCCCCCAGTCCCATCCCCCAGTCCCGTCCCCCAGTCACGTCCTCCGGTCCCCTCTCTCCGGCCCTCGTACTGTTTCCGTGCTTTGACGTTTCGCTCAGAGCCATGCTCCAGTCAGTGTACCGTTCACTGGTCACGTCCTGCGGGGTGTTCCCCCAGTATCCGACTCCGTTCCTCCGTCGCTGTTGCATTGGAGAACGGGCCGGTCCCGATGTCAGGTTTCGCAGCTTCGCTCCACAATCATGGTATCAGGTCTTGTGCTTAGTATCTGAAGCATGTGTTCCCTGCTTTAGTTCCCCAGAACCGTACAGTACAGCGTGTTTAATTCATTTATTTGCTATCATCGTATTCCCACAGCAGCAGGCCTGGCAACCTATAACACGTTCACACAATAATACAATGTAGCAGCTGTGCCAGTTGATAAGGAACAAGTTAACTGATTCAAGCGTTAAACTCTAAAGATATTCCGGGGAGATGCATTTTGAGTTGATACATTTGTTTGGCCAAAATACCTACCCGATTTCACAATCGACTACACGAAGGAGGGAGTATGTTGCCCGACCATAGAGGTAATTCGCACCGCCTTTAAAGCGAGGTTTTGCAAGCAAAGTCATGGCAAGTGTACATTTACATTAAATGAGTTTTATGCTCTAGTGTATGTGACGGCAGGGGGTTGGGTGGGTGGGGAGACCGTCGGTCAGGCGGCTTAGACCGTTTCGACCAAACTTAATTTTCTTTGCTCCTCCGCAAGATATTTGGTGTTTTGGGTGGGGGTGGGGGAGGGGTGGCAAGCAAGTTGATTCTGCCAGGGTGCCGGCATTAGCCCACTCTTGTCGAAAAGCACTGCGGGATCTTTATCGCGCGGGCAAGGAGGAAAGTTCCCACGTCACGCCGCCGCCTGTCACGCCGGCTGCCGCGTGTTGGTGGTTGGTAAAAACGTGTTGTTAAAAACGTAGTAGTTGATAGCATGCATTCATGCACGGTTGTGTGTGGTGTTAGTACGGTGGTTTGTAATTCGGCTCCGAAGGTACCTCCGGGTAACCCGTTTTAAGGTGTGAATTGTAAAGCAAGTCGGTTCGTCAACGTCCGACGGTAACGCTATGTAGCCATTTATTTCAAGTGATAAACGATTCGTCTGATCTACGTCCGATGCCATTTGTGGATGGCTATTTACGTTACTGCTCTATGAGTGGTTGCGCGGGTATGCAGTGCGTGTTGGGCAGCCCATGCTTTCAATCCTAAAGCTGTGGGGAAATCTGGGAACATGTTGGCCTTTGAACTAAGTTGACGAAACACTGCCGGTCGTGATACCGTGAGTAAACTAGCGTCCGCTGGTGTAGAAATGGTGAAGCTATCCAGCGCTGGGCGAGGGCAATTCTACCACATTCACTTCCACCTTTTTTCTACGATTGCCTTCAAGATAAAGAGGCGCGTGGCTTCGGCTGCCACTTATCGCTGACATTCTTATAGTCCGCATTTCCTCCGATAGGTGTGAACGGAGCGCTAGCAGTAGCATGTCGGCGCGTGCGTACTAAAGAACATCAGTCCGATAATGCTGTTCTGTATGTTCCGGAATGTGATACAGCGCCGATAGCGTGCCGCCGTCGTATTACTGCCGCTTCATCACTTACCTATCAGACTTGTCGCCGTCTTACCGCTTCCGCACCAAACCTCTGCCGCCGTCTTATCGCTGTCTTACCAGACTTGCCACCGTCTTACCGCTTCCCCACCAGACCTCTGCCGTCGCTTTACCGCTGCCATACCAGACGTCTGTTGCGGTCTACCGCTGTCTTACCGACTTACCGCCGCTTTACCGCTGTCTTACCAGCAGTCTGTGGTTGCTTTAATACTGTTTTGTCTTACTTATTGACCATTGACGCATGTTTTTGTTCACCATACCACCGCATCGATATCTTGTAATATCGCTAAAAAATCAGTACCAATGCACCATAATACGACTGCAACACTAACCCATCGTACCACCATGCCACCATACCACTCTACCACCGTACTACCCTACCACCGTACTACCATACCAATGTACCATCTCACTACTGTTCCATTCAACCACAGCACCAAGCCACCGCTGCGCCACCGTGTCGCTTTGCCACCAGGCCACCAATTTTGCACCGTACTACTTTACTATTATCGAAACCTCTCATTGCCTCCGTATCACTGTACCAGGCTGCCGATTTAGCACCGTAATATGGCACCACTATTCACACTTATCACCATCACCGTGCCACTTGAAGCCTATTCTTCCTGCAGCCATTCCACTACTTTCCGTAGTACCATCTTACGACTGACACCGTGCCACCATTGCATCAGCATGTCAAGATACCACCATGCCTACATTTGCTACATTGCCTCGTACGTCGCTATCGATCAGTTCTCTGCCTTTGCTTTACCTGCCGGCATTTTACCACTTTCCACCTGCTGCTTGCCGTAATAATCAACTGCTAACTACCGTAATGTTATCATATTGCCACCTATAACAACGTTCAGCCAGCTGCGTCAGATTAGGGTACGAGCTATTTACCAGCGCCTGCCAGAAGGATGCCAGTGCTATGGTATCTTGTTTCTGTCATAATCGCTGCGCTTCCCATTGCCATCTCCAGGTGATAATAACACCAGTGTTTTATCAGTTGGTTATCCAAGTCGTCCCCCATTTACCACCAATGTACCAGCTGCTGTTGTGTTCGGCAGGCTCGGACTCTACCCTTCGACGGCGACATAGCACAGCGGGAGAAGATGACCTGTCGGAGCAGACGGGAACTCTGACCTTAGGTCACCGTACCAGGTCACTGTCAGACAGCGAAGCCTCCTCTTGTGAGTGTCGCATGCCTGATGATGACCGTGACCCTAGGTAATCATGGGAAACACCGGTTTAACCGTTGGATGTCGGGCCAACTCAGTTGCTGGGGTGGCTGTAACAGCGCTGGGTATATCATGGTGAATTATTGGATGGGTCCTCGCACCACTATGCATGAGCGCTAAGTTTCCAAGTCCTAACGCTCAACCAACCAATCAGCCAGCCGCTCCCGTGCGTGTCACTCCGAACCGTGAGCTGTGAATCGCGACGTGTGTGGCATTGATTACGGACCCGCCGTCCGCTCTGTTCGATAATGTGGCGATCTGGCAGCGCTGTGTGCTGCCAACTGACGCCGCACTGATTCGGTGAGCATTGGCTGGCCACAGTCGAGCCACTGCCCGCACAGTCACTGCGCACGGTCACTGCAACAGTGAGCCACAGTCGAGCCACTGCCCGCACGGAGACGTGCGTATTGGGCCCGTCTGCATCTGGAGTATAGGGCATTGGCAACCTTATTGGGGCTGTCTGGATCTGGAGTATAGGGCACTGGCGTCCGTATTGGGGCTGTCTGGATCTGGAGTATAGGGCACTGGCAACCTTATTGGGGCTGTCTGGATCTGGAGTATAGGGCACTGGCGTCCGTATTGGGGCTGTATGGATCTGGAATATAGGGCACTGGCGTCCATATTGGGCCTGTCTGGATCTGGAGCATAGGGCACTGGCGTCAGTGTTGGGGCTGTCTGGATCTGGAGTATAGGGCACTGGCGTCCATATTGGACCTGTATGGATCTGGAGTATAGGGCACTGGCGTCCATATTGGGCCTGTCTGGATCTGGAGCATAGGCCACTGGCGTCAGTGTTGGGGGTGACGACTGCTGAGGACATGTGATGTGTTACAAACATGGTTCGGTGGCTGACACCGGGCAGAGGTGGCGTCGCCCGTGTGCATGTCACGACACGTCACGCCTGTCACCGCCCCTGTTGCGGTCTGTCAGTGGCAACGGCCGTCGGCCGTGCGGCTCCTCAGCTCGGTCGCCTGTCACCGCCCCTGTTGCGGTCTGTCAGTGGCAACGGCCGTCGGCCGTGCGGCTCCTCAGCTCGGTCGCCTCCAGCACGACGATGCCAGTCACAGTAGTTGGTGCCGACGAGGCTGGACGGCTACTAAATGATGTGGTGGCGACGCTCGTGCTCGGCGAGTTGTATGCTGAGGTAATGGGGGTGTCTGATGTCGGAGTTGTCCAGTCGAGAATGGAATGAGATGGTCTGGCCGTAATACGTGTGCTGACAGATTCAACGGATGTTGACTATGGTCGCACGCTTTGGACACTAGCTTGTGTAAAGAGTCTGCAGCTCGCAATGGAATATGGTGAAATAGCGTGGGCGTCGCCACCGCTGGTGGTTCCTGGGTCCGGACCCCAACTGAAAAGCTGATAGGCTTCGGGGAAATGCGGCATCTTCCTTAGGTTTCATAGTTTCTGTATCAGGCGACATCTGAATCGAATGGATGGGCTGGCACGACGGATCCGCCGGGCGGGTCTGCTCTCCGTCTGGGTCAATGCCACCATGGCCCGTGGCGTGTCCGACAAGTGGGCCCGCCCGCCTGTCTCACCTGTCCTTAAATATTCACATCGCTAAGGACCATTTACATTTGCGAAGGCTGTACAGATATTACATGGCATTGTGTATTGCAATGCAGCAAGCATCATTTACCTTCCTCCATGCTACCGCTGGAATGAGCATCATCATTGCGGCTTCGGTTGCCAGCTGCTATATAAATTGCTCTCTCTTTAGCGATAGCTAGCAATAGCAATAGCCATGTTGGTACTGCATGAACGCCAACCCGTAAAGGTTTAAAAGAAAGAAAAGAGACGGCTAAAAGTATCTTCGGAAAAAGAAAAGGCCCGCATAATCTACCTTTTTACCGCAGGAAAAAAATTGTTTTGTCTCTACGACGGGTACGTGAGAGTGGTCGGTTGCTTATGTCAGGGTTAGACAGGAGTGTAGGAACATGGGGCGAACAGAGGCTGAGCTTTCGAGCAGCTGGGGACGAGTGGTCTAGGGGTAAGATGCTCGTCTCACAATCGAAATATTGTGGGTTCGAGTCTCACCTGTCGCTACTCTTCGCCCGCGACCAATCACGTGAGAGATTGGCGACGCTATATGACTCAACGGTCGACGTGTCGTAAAACCAATAACCAACCTTTCGAGCAGCTGAAATACAAATTTGGACCGTAAAAAGAAAAGAAAGAGTGTTGGGCTCCAGAACAAAAGTAAGTCCGAGTTTTAACGCTGCGTGGGGATGTGGCGGGGGACTAGAACACAAGACAGTCATGGTCTTACCCCTCTAGCTTGAAAGTCGTTCCTGTGCCTTGGGATCGGGCCCGACCTGGAAAGTGAAGGCTGTGACGCCATTGTGAATTAGGTCATGGAAATGAAAAGGAAATACAATGATGATCTTGGCACATTAGGAGGAACACTGCCAGAACCGGTTGGCCGTCTTTTAAGTGGCAAATACACATCGTACGTGTGCCGCATCGCGACGATGAGCTCACGGCCAACACTGCCATGCCGACGGCGCCCGTCACCGACGCGTGTCGGCTGGCGTGTGAACGCACGACACCAAGGCAGCGCCGTCCGAGACTGCCATGCCGACGGCGCCCGTCACCGAAGGCGGCTGGCGGTGAAATGAGACTGGTGACGTGGCTTGTGTGGCTGCGCCGGATACCACGGCGGACAAGGAGCCTGTTCCCGAGCGGGGTGGTGGTTCCATGTGGGTGACGCGCACGTGACAGAGGTGACGGAAGAGGCCGTGATGGAAGGACAGGCGTACGTGTGGTTTTACGAGCGGGTAGTGTAGTTCGTTGGACCGAATGGAGCTAGTCTTGTCGGAAGGTATAGTAGTGGTGTTGTATGTGAATGTGTAGGATAATCGTATTGGTTTTAATTAATTAGTTTGTAAGTGAGTCAGACGTGTTTGTCGGTGTCGAGTGGTTAAGGTGTTCAGCTTTGGATACCAAGGTCCCGGGCTCAACACTCGCACCACTCGGGACATTTCCAAAGTCCGCGGCCCACCGTCAAAGTAGTGTGGGCGGCGCCATTAGCCGTGATCGTACATAAAGTACGTCGTAAACCACCCAATAAACAAGAGGATTGTGAACTTGAACCTACGGTGTATTATGGGCTGGTACTGATAGTGAAGTCGGATTTATGGATTGATTGCGTATTCAGACATATGGTGAATTGTGGACTCGTTCAGGATGGGTTCAAGATTTTCGTTGGGCTGTGGATTTGTAATGAACTTTAGTTTCATATTGGACTCTGGAATCACACACAGTGGACTGACAATAGGCTATCAGTGGATTGTAGGGAGTTGTATGGTTCAATGGCGAGATCGCTTGACTTCGGGCCGTAGTCTTGAGTAACGTTCTGACTAACTGCTAGATATTCAGGTCCAGCCGCCACCGGTGACCTTGATAGATTAGCGACACGGCACAACCTGGCTGACCACGTGTCCTCAGCAAACTAAGGTTGTCAACGATATGCTGTAGGCTGTAGGCTGGCGCACGAAGCTTGTCCATGGCTGAGGTCGCAGTCAACTCAGCCCTGGCGAGGCTTGTGTTTCGCCACACTGCTGGTTCATAGTGTGTCGCTGTAATGCCGATGCAGTGAATGCGCCATTGCGGCCAAATAAATGACGGACTAGCTACCGTGGCGGCGCAATCGGCCAACGCTCGAGTGTACAGGGAAGGCTCTTGGTTTAGGTCCGACTTGGGGGAGGCGTTTACTCGGCCGGCCCTTACCCAGTGGATGGCAGTAGCCGGAAAGTGTTCGCCGTGACACGGGATTAACGCTGACCGAGCAGCGCCCGTGGCTTATGGTTCACGGGCTCTGCCTTTAAAAGATCCTCCTGTCTGGTAGTGTGCCCCGGAGGCACGGTGTCGCCTCGTGTCACCGGACCAGTCCTCTGTTCACCTGACCCGTGAGTCGAGACAGCAACACCGTGTCCACAAGGTGCTACGGTGAGGAATCTGAGAGCAAGCGCGTGGACAAGACTGTCCCGCAAGCGCGCCGAAAAATGCGTTCGCGGAACCTTTGCTGCGTATTGTCGTGTCGGTTTATCTGTGAATGTTCTCCGCGCCAAAATCTCTAGGTAGGAGGTACGCAAATATTTGAGAAGAGCTAACTGACTCAGCGGATTGCGAGCTCAGTATGCGTCGGACTCGGTACATTTTGAACAGATTCACACCAATAGGTAGAGATGCGTGGAAGCTGAGTCGTCTGTGGACTAACCCCACCCCACCGCCGACAGCACCGGCAGTGAATGGGTCGGCGGCGGTCAGGTCAGGCCAGGAGCGCGGCCCCGCCTCCCCGGTTCCACCGCCGCGCCGCCGAGAGAAGTTCCGCAAGTCGACACCACCCAGACCCGTCTCCAACGGCTTGCCGCCCACGCCCAAGGTCCACATGGGCGCCTGCTTCTCAAAGGTACGGCACGTCGCGGTGTGCCTTCCTGTCAAGGGTGCTGCACATCACTTCAAAGTGAGCTGAATCGGCTGGTGTAGTTTGGACGTCATGAGCAGGTCTCCGCGGCCAGATTGGCATGTTTGAGAAGCCCTGTACCCGAGGTGCCACCCCATGGAGCAGCCGTGAATAATGTTACGTCACTGATGGCGGTCAGGCCTGGTCAATAACGGCGTCTCGAACTGTCCACGAGCAAGTCGCTGCAATGTTGAAGTTGAATGGATTCCGCTAAATACCCCAATATGGGAGCCTTTTAATAGAACTACCCGAGCCCACTTCAAATACCTGCCAAAATCCCTCGCCATGACATACGGATTATGTTTCACAAACCAATGTTGTACATCATCACAAAACAGCTAACCAGAACTGTCGCGGAGTACATCGTGTCGGTACACTCTCTGACAGTGTCTACTGCCCCTGCAGGTGTTCAACGGCTGTCCGCTACATATAATGTGCACGGCCACCTGGGTGCACCCTCTGACACACGACCAGCACGTGCTGGTGGGCGCCGCCGAGGGCGTGTACACACTGAACCTAAACCAGCTGCACGAGGCCACCATGGAGCAGCTGTTCAACCGGCGCACCACCTGGATGGTGGTGGTGAAGGACGTGCTGATGAGCGTCTCGGGTCAGTGGCGCTGTCCGGGGACCTGTGTCACCCCGTGTCACCGGTGTCACCGGTGTCACCTGTGTGGCCTGTGTGACAGGCGTGACCTGTGCGACCCCGTGTCGCCTGACTGGTGTGATCGGTGTGACCGGTGTGACCTAGCAGCGCCGCCGAGTGCGAACACTGCTCACTGCCGATGTCGCTCTTCGTGCTTGATGTGCCGTTTCTGGCAGTCTGCAGTTGCTGGTGAGGCCGGTTTCGCTCCGAGACGTGGTGCTTAGTTTCGGCTCATGCGCGTCGCCAGCTCCGGGTCGTGCGGTGGAGCATTGCATTGTGTCGCTCCCAGTCTTAGGTTATGAAGCCGTGAGTTTCAGGGCAGGCTGTGACACGACCCAGGGTGCATGCGCTGTTACTGGGACCAAATTGCGACTTGCTATATTGTATGTGGTCCGTTGATCACAATGTAGTAGATAACTAGGCGGTGGATTCTGTAACAACTATGGGCAGCCTAACCAAACCTGGCGCGTTGTGCATACAGTGAATATAGCGCTTGTTTGTGGGCAACTCTCAAGAACCCGTGTCTGTACCGACCGATCTGAAAACTCGAGTCTGTACCGTCGGATCTGAAGATCCATAGTCTGTGCCGGCAGGTATGATGAACCCGTGTTTGTACCGGCAGGTCTGAAGAACCCGTGTTTGTACCGGCAGGTCTGAAGAACCTGTGTCTGTACCGGCAGGTCTGAAGAACCCGTGTCTCTGCCGGCAGGTCTGAAGAACCCGTGTTTGTACCGGCAGGTCTGAAGAACCCGTGTCTCTACCGGCAGGTCTAAAGAACCCGTGTCTGTACCGGCAGGTCTGAAGAACCCGTGTCTCTACCGGCAGTTCTGAAGAACCCGTGTTTGTACCGGCAGGTCTGAAGGACCCGTGTTTGTACCGGCAGGTCTGAAGAACCCGTGTCTCTACCGGCAGGTCTGAAGAACCCGTGTCTGTACCGGCAGGTCTGAAGAACCCGTGTCTCTACCGGCAGGTCTGAAGAACCCGTGTCTGTACCGGCAGGTCTGAAGAACCCGTGTCTGTACCGGCAGGTCTGAAGAACCCGTGTCTGTACCGGCAGGTCTGAAAAACCCGTGTCTGTACCGGCAGGTCTGAAGAACCCGTGTCTCTACCGGCAGGTCTGAAGAACCCGTGTCTGTACCGGCAGGTCTGAAGAACCCGTGTCTGTACCGGCAGGTCTGAAGAACCCGTGTCTGTACCGGCAGGTCTGAAGAACCCGTGTCTGTACCGGCAGGTCTGAAGAACCCGTGTCTGTACCGGCAGGTCTGAAGAACCCGTGTCTGTACCGGCAGGTCTGAAGAACCCGTGTCTGTACCGGCAGGTCTGAAGAACCCGTGTCTGTACCGGCAGGTCTGAAGAACCCGTGTCTGTACCGGCAGGTCTGAAGAACCCGTGTCTGTACCGGCAGGTCTGAAGAACCCGTGTCTGTACCGGCAGGTCTGAAGAACCCGTGTCTGTACCGGCAGGTCTGAAGAACCCGTGTCTGTACCGGCAGGTCTGAAGAACCCGTGTCTGTACCGGCAGGTCTGAAGAACCCGTGTTTGTACCGGCAGGTCTGAAGAACCCGTGTCTGTACCGGCAGGTCTGAAGAACCCGTGTCTGTACCGGCAGGTCTGAAGAACCCGTGTCTGTACCGGCAGGTCTGAAGAACCCGTGTCTGTACCGGCAGGTCTGAAGAACCCGTGTCTGTACCGGCAGGTCTGAAGAACCCGTGTCTGTACCGGCAGGTCTGAAGAACCCGTGTCTGTACCGGCAGGTCTGAAGAACCCGTGTCTGTACCGGCAGGTCTGAAGAACCCGTGTCTGTACCGGCAGGTCTGAAGAACCCGTGTCTGTACCGGCAGGTCTGAAGAACCCGTGTCTGTACCGGCAGGTCTGAAGAACCCGTGTCTGTACCGGCAGGTCTGAAGAACCCGTGTCTGTACCGGCAGGTCTGAAGAACCCGTGTCTGTACCGGCAGGTCTGAAGAACCCGTGTCTGTACCGGCAGGTCTGAAGAACCCGTGTCTGTACCGGCAGGTCTGAAGAACCCGTGTCTGTACCGGCAGGTCTGAAGAACCCGTGTCTGTACCGGCAGGTCTGAAGAACCCGTGTCTGTACCGGCAGGTCTGAAGAACCCGTGTCTGTACCGGCAGGTCTGAAGAACCCGTGTCTGTACCGGCAGGTCTGAAGAACCCGTGTCTGTACCGGCAGGTCTGAAGAACCCGTGTCTGTACCGGCAGGTCTGAAGAACCCGTGTCTGTACCGGCAGGTCTGAAGAACCCGTGTCTGTACCGGCAGGTCTGAAGAACCCGTGTCTGTACCGGCAGGTCTGAAGAACCCGTGTCTGTACCGGCAGGTCTGAAGAACCCGTGTCTGTACCGGCAGGTCTGAAGAACCCGTGTCTGTACCGGCAGGTCTGAAGAACCCGTGTCTGTACCGGCAGGTCTGAAGAACCCGTGTCTGTACCGGCAGGTCTGAAGAACCCGTGTCTGTACCGGCAGGTCTGAAGAACCCGTGTCTGTACCGGCAGGTCTGAAGAACCCGTGTCTGTACCGGCAGGTCTGAAGAACCCGTGTCTGTACCGGCAGGTCTGAAGAACCCGTGTCTGTACCGGCAGGTCTGAAGAACCCGTGTCTGTACCGGCAGGTCTGAAGAACCCGTGTCTGTACCGGCAGGTCTGAAGAACCCGTGTCTGTACCGGCAGGTCTGAAGAACCCGTGTCTGTACCGGCAGGTCTGAAGAACCCGTGTCTGTACCGGCAGGTCTGAAGAACCCGTGTCTGTACCGGCAGGTCTGAAGAACCCGTGTCTGTACCGGCAGGTCTGAAGAACCCGTGTCTGTACCGGCAGGTCTGAAGAACCCGTGTCTGTACCGGCAGGTCTGAAGAACCCGTGTCTGTACCGGCAGGTCTGAAGAACCCGTGTCTGTACCGGCAGGTCTGAAGAACCCGTGTCTGTACCGGCAGGTCTGAAGAACCCGTGTCTGTACCGGCAGGTCTGAAGAACCCGTGTCTGTACCGGCAGGTCTGAAGAACCCGTGTCTGTACCGGCAGGTCTGAAGAACCCGTGTCTGTACCGGCAGGTCTGAAGAACCCGTGTCTGTACCGGCAGGTCTGAAGAACCCGTGTCTGTACCGGCAGGTCTGAAGAACCCGTGTCTGTACCGGCAGGTCTGAAGAACCCGTGTCTGTACCGGCAGGTCTGAAGAACCCGTGTCTGTACCGGCAGGTCTGAAGAACCCGTGTCTGTACCGGCAGGTCTGAAGAACCCGTGTCTGTACCGGCAGGTCTGAAGAACCCGTGTCTGTACCGGCAGGTCTGAAGAACCCGTGTCTGTACCGGCAGGTCTGAAGAACCCGTGTCTGTACCGGCAGGTCTGAAGAACCCGTGTCTGTACCGGCAGGTCTGAAGAACCCGTGTCTGTACCGGCAGGTCTGAAGAACCCGTGTCTGTACCGGCAGGTCTGAAGAACCCCGTGTCTGTTACCGGCAGGTCTGAAGAACCCGTGTCTGTACCGGCAGGTCTGAAGAACCCGTGTCTGTACCGGCAGGTCTGAAGAACCCGTGTCTGTACCGGCAGGTCTGAAGAACCCGTGTCTGTACCGGCAGGTCTGAAGAACCCGTGTCTGTACCGGCAGGTCTGAAGAACCCGTGTCTGTACCGGCAGGTCTGAAGAACCCGTGTCTGTACCGGCAGGTCTGAAGAACCCGTGTCTGTACCGGCAGGTCTGAAGAACCCGTGTCTGTACCGGCAGGTCTGAAGAACCCGTGTCTGTACCGGCAGGTCTGAAGAACCCGTGTCTGTACCGGCAGGTCTGAAGAACCCGTGTCTGTACCGGCAGGTCTGAAGAACCCGTGTCTGTACCGGCAGGTCTGAAGAACCCGTGTCTGTACCGGCAGGTCTGAAGAACCCGTGTCTGTACCGGCAGGTCTGAAGAACCCGTGTCTGTACCGGCAGGTCTGAAGAACCCGTGTCTGTACCGGCAGGTCTGAAGAACCCGTGTCTGTACCGGCAGGTCTGAAGAACCCGTGTCTGTACCGGCAGGTCTGAAGAACCCGTGTCTGTACCGGCAGGTCTGAAGAACCCGTGTCTGTACCGGCAGGTCTGAAGAACCCGTGTCTGTACCGGCAGGTCTGAAGAACCCGTGTCTGTACCGGCAGGTCTGAAGAACCCGTGTCTGTACCGGCAGGTCTGAAGAACCCGTGTCTGTACCGGCAGGTCTGAAGAACCCGTGTCTGTACCGGCAGGTCTGAAGAACCCGTGTCTGTACCGGCAGGTCTGAAGAACCCGTGTCTGTACCGGCAGGTCTGAAGAACCCGTGTCTGTACCGGCAGGTCTGAAGAACCCGTGTCTGTACCGGCAGGTCTGAAGAACCCGTGTCTGTACCGGCAGGTCTGAAGAACCCGTGTCTGTACCGGCAGGTCTGAAGAACCCGTGTCTGTACCGGCAGGTCTGAAGAACCCGTGTCTGTACCGGCAGGTCTGAAGAACCCGTGTCTGTACCGGCAGGTCTGAAGAACCCGTGTCTGTACCGGCAGGTCTGAAGAACCCGTGTCTGTACCGGCACGATCTGTTGGCGCTACACTCGCGGCAGTTCAACCGCTTCTCGCTGAATGTCAACAAAATTCCCGAAAAGCTGGTGCCCCGCAAGTACGCCATCACGACAAAGGTACGTCTCGAGTGTGCACTGATGACGGGAGAGTGTGCACTGGGTGGGGGTGGGGGGCGCGAGTGCGCACTAGGGACGGGGAGAGTGTGCACTGGGAAGGTGTCAAGGTGTGCTGACGAGGAGCGAGTGCGCACCGGGGACTGGTGAAAGTGCACTGATGAGGGCAAAGTGTGCGCTGCAGAAGTGCACGGGGGGGGGGGGCGAGTGCGCACTGGGGACGGGTGAAGATGTACTGAGGAATTGCCAGGCAGTGTGAGGAGGTTGTCTGTATACTGAAAAATGTGGAAATAATATTGTGCTGCATGGTCACGATAGATTATTGGCAATGGCACAAAATGACCTTGGAAGTCGACGCTTCCCTGAGTCCTAATACACAAACAAACAAGCAGGCAGACGACGGATTATTGTCGTCAGCTGACGACGACATTCTGGTCATCCCTTGCGAACCTAGCGCATAAATGCTGAACTTAAACGGAGACATGTTTCGCGTAGAAGCGTGCCGATTGGTATAAACTATTGAACCTTAAAATAAGGTTGAGTAGTTTATGACGAGCCCCGACGACAAGACTAAGCGAGACGAGAGGACCAAGCCCTAACGAGTCTACTTTCGACTCCCGTGTAGATATGAAGTCCTGACTAGTCTGTTCTCGACTCTCGTGTAGATATGAAGCCCTGACTAGTCTACTCTCGACTTCCGTGTACATGTGAAACCCTGACGAGTCTACTCTCGACTCTCCCGTGTATATGAAGCCCTGACCAGTCTACGCTCGACTCTCGTGGACATTTGAAGCAGTTATAAATTATTCGTTAAATATGGTGGAATATACCACTTTCTGAACACGAAATCGACATCCTTCTCCAAGAAGTACCGACATCCTGTTTATTGATGCGTGCTTATGAAGCCTTTGCGTCTCCTTTCTAACAGTATCTCGTTCATAAGTACCATGCTCATGCTCTCGATAGAGGATGGTGATACACGAACATTTCGCGATGTAATGTCAGGTAAAATTTCAGGTATTTTGATTACCCACTATGTGATATGGCATACAATACCAGTTTATTGCAAGGGTATTTTTCTCGCTGTCCAGAATATGGCTCTTCCTAAATTATGAATATCAAAACCAATGATAAAGGTACAGTCATAAGTACGCCATTGGCTCCAGTTTGATTCTGAAACACATCAAAAGCATTTTAAATGGCACTAATTCCATAGCAAATTTCGACATCCGACTGTGCTCGTTTCGACATCTCACGCCTAACGAAAAACCATTATTTTACCACTGATTTGAGGTCCTGACGAGACTACTCTCCTGTACCAGTGTACATATGAAACCCTGGCCAGTCTACTCTCGACTCTCGCGTACATAGGAAGCCCTGACGAGTCTACTCTCGACTCTCACGTACATGTTTAGCCCTTACGAGTCTACTCTCGTGTACGTATGAAGCCCTGACGAGTCTACTCTCGTTTACATACGAAGCTCTGACGAGCCAATCTCGTGTACATATGAAGCCCTGGCAGTCTACTCTCGTGAATATATGCAGCTCTGACGAGTCTATTCTGGACTCTCGCGTGCACATAACAGAAAGTTATATGAGCAACTCAATCCAGCCCAACTGCCGCGCTTTTGAAACCTTTATATCTTGTTTTGTGTGTGCAGCATTTCAAGTTCGCATTTCTTCGCTCGGGATTGAGTCGGCTCGTTGTACATTCATTGTTTTGATGATGGTTGAACTTGGCCAATCTGCCACCGTGTAGGTTATATCGGTTGCTTGCCCCCATCAGTTTTTGCTAGCTTTCATCATAATGGTTCCCATTGATTATCCGCAAATTATATGTAAATACATCTTGCGGCAGCATTGTTCGTGCGCGCACAGGTAACCATGTGAATTCAGCCGCCGGTCGTGTGGCTGCGTTGTGATGAGGTCTGCGTGCCCCGGGGCCGGGCGATCGTGTTGTCCGTCTCAATGACGGTGTGTAACATGGTGCCAAACTGAATGGTTGTGTGTGCCGCTGCCGGAGCGGAAAGGTTGTGAGACGAAAAGACACGTACACACAGTGTCATCTAGGCAATGTCGACAATTCTGTGTTGTGCATTCAGGTGCGAGATGCGTGCACAGTATTCCGCAGAGGAGCCCAATTTGCGCAAGTGTGCATCGAATATCGACTGAAGCAGATGGACGTTCAATGGGTTTCTGCGGAAATTTGAAATGCTACTCCCAAAATCGACCTCCTCTGTCGAATGTGTCGCACGGATGTCGCATTTCAGTGCACTCTGCGGATTGCCGAAATAGACCGTGCGTATTTCTGAAATGGCTGAACTCTCTCCAATTGGATGGACTAAGGTTATGTCTTCACGAGCTCCTACTTGCGGTAGGTTTGCTGGTGTTGTGGCCGCCATGCTGCCGGGTGGCGTGTCCGCAGCGCTTTGACAACGTGGCCAGCTCCATTCCACCGCTCGTCCAGCGCCCCTGACAGTGTCCTGCACGGGCGTACTGTTGTTCGTTGTTGGCACAATTGGTCATAGCTCGGGGTAGTTGCACGTCATTGTTTTGTTATCCTAGAAATAGTAATTATTAAATGATATTCACCACTATTTGCTCGCTGGGCGCTGTATGACCGAAGCAGTCGATGCGCCCCTAAGCCCAAATAACCAACCAACCAACCACTATTTGCTGGCATTTACTATTCGTATCAATGGTACACTTTATGGGCCACAAGTTCGAAGAGGATACTTGTTAAGCACGTGACTACCAGAGTAATGCTTGTCGTAGTTCTGGTGATGTGTCCACGGAAGTCGGGTTCCGGAGAGCCGTGAATGCCAGCTGTGACACCGACATCGATCCCGGCCGCGAGTCAGCCGGCTCGCTTGACTTGTCAATTGTATGGTGTATGCGCCACAAAACGGTCAGTCGCCGATCGCCCTGATGCATGAGCGGATACCCTGATGCGTCACCGGAGACACTAACACGTCCCCCCCTCCGCGCGCAGGTGCCGGACACCAAAGGCTGTGAGCGGTGCTGTATGGGTCGGAGTCCGTACAGTGGGTACAAGTACCTGTGTGGCGCTGTGCCGTCGGGAATCTTCCTCATGCAGTGGTACGATCCGCTCAACAAGTTCCTCCTGCTCAAGGTGAGCTGTGCTGGGGTGATATATTCAGACTTCGGCGGGTCGGCATTGGCGACGGCCGCAAGTGTCAAGGGCGGTTGGCATGGCGACGGAGGCGTCGTTCGGTGAGTGGACGCTCCTAGGTCTAGATCGTGCACTTGGAAATACTGATGTGATGGGGTGTGAGATGAGAGCGGTGTCTGAGTGAGGAAGGGCTGTGGTAGTGTTGTGGCCATGCCATTATCGGTGATGGGTGCGGAATAATCCATGTGTAGGTGTTCTCTTTTAGTTATTTTAGAATGTGGAGCAAAGTCTGCTGGTATGTGCAAACGTGACTTGGATACTGACCAAGCCGAATTAGGTCGATATGGGAGGTTCTCAATTAATTGATTTCCACTTCTACCCTCCGGTATCCCTCACCTCAATCGCCTGTCCGGCATGTCCGAACGTATTGTCTTCCAATGGCAAACTGCTCAAGGTCGGATAGCATCGAATGTGCAATTTTAGTAAGTTTGACAGAACTGATTTTTCTCCTACCCGACTGCCTTGTTTGTTTGTCGGCTTGGTCGCCATCTAACGCATGTAAGCACATGCCAGCACGTCGTGCTCCACATTCTAAAATAACTAAAATAACTAAAATAGGACACCTACACATGGATTATTCGGTAACCATCACCTATAATGCCATGACCACAACACTACCACGACACTTCTTCACCCCGACAGACCGCTATCATCTCACGCCCCATCACATCATCTTCCAGTTACGCGGTCTAGGTCTAGGAGCGTCCCACTCACCAAACGACGCCTCTGTCGCCATGACAACAGACAACGGTCCAGTCTCTGCCCCGCTGACCCCGTCTCCAGCATTCGTCCCCGCCCGGCTGACCTTGTCTCCGTCCCCGGCCCGTACCCCGCTGACCCTGTCACTAGCCTTCGTCCGTGCCTGGCTGACCCTGCCTCCAGCCTTTGTCCATGCCCGGCTGGCTCTGTCTCCAGCCTTTGTCCATGCCCGGCTGACCCTGCCTCGAGCCTTTGTCCCCGCCCGACCGACCTTGTCTGCTGCCGCGGTCTATATCGACCTGATCCTATCGCTTGTCGTGGACCATTGATACACGCCGGGGCCGGCAGCACCACGAGTGTTACGTGCGATCCGAACTGCGTGTGTTCGAGATCGTCATCACAGCTGCGTGCGGGGTCCGGCACCACGAGTGTTACGTGCGATCCGAACTGCGTGTGTTCGAGATCGTCATCACACCCGACATGGGGTACCCGCTCATCTGTGTCCCGGGGCCGGCAGCACCACGAGTGTTACGTGCCGTCCGAGCTGCGTGTGTTTGAGATGGTCATCACACCCGACATGGAGTATCCGCTTATCTGTGTGGACGCTCGCCGCGGCTACGAGCCCGACACCCTGCAGCTGGACATGATCAACCTGGTGAGTTGTAGCTGTTGGAGACGGCGCCGGCTCTGTGGGGGACGGTACCTGGCCTGTGCGGAACGGTACCCGTCCTTTGGGGGACGACACCTTGCCTGTGGTAGACTGTCCCTGGTCTGTGGGAATGGTACACGGCCTGTGCCTACGAAGGTACCGGCTCTGTGGAAGACTGTACCGGGACTGTGGAGTACGATACCGGGACTGTGGGGGACGGTACCTGGTCAGCGGGGATGGTACCGACTATCGCGTCTGTGTGTGGCGGTGGCCAGTGCAGAAAGGACGGCGGAATGTCTTCAGGGCGCAGTTTTGTCTTCAGTTGTGCCCCTCGCCGGCTGCGCTGCCCGTATTTCGGAGACGGGGCGATCTGTCTATGCCAGTGTTCTCAAATCTCACCTTGACACCTAACACAGCTTTTTTTTCACATCGCTTCCGATATCTTTTCGGCATCCTTATACCAGTCTACTCGTCACGTGTTCAAACGCTGACATGTCTTACTATGGATAAGTACTATAAGTATCGATAGAAAATGCATACAGAAATATACCTCAGAATTCCACACTAAGTGTATATAAAATATCTCCATAATACTTTCAATTCACGAGTCAAATCAGCCTGAGAGGTTTTCCGGTGCCGAAGGTTTTAGACCACAACAAAACCCTCTGCGCCATAATCGTATAATGCCCAGCGACCCATATCAGCCAGCTGACTTTGAAAAGCAAATACGTTCCAGAATCTTTGAGCGATTGCCATCTAGTGAGAATTAAGTGAAACAGAACCTAACTGGGTGATGTGAAGAAAAACAGAGATGTGCCTTTGACACCTAATGGGTACCTAACGTCGGAGCTAAATTATAGATGAAATAATACCCCGATGACGTGCAGAATACCATGAATTGAAGCGAAATATAATTTTATGTTATTCCATCTAATTTTTTTGCTACTTTATGCAATAAAGCGATGCAGATATTGAAGTTTAATTATACACTAATCCATGGTAGTGAAGATAAATAAACGAGGAAACACCTTGAATTCGATTCAGCATATTACAAGTACTTATTTGACGAACATTTGATGAATTTGCTAAGCAGAACGAGAAGTCCATGCAATTTAACTGACACCAAATGAAATTATTTCTACTACTTTCGTTTTGTACAAATCGGACTTCAATTTTTCTTTTTTAAATATCGTCATCGCGCGTGGCTCGCGCAGCACACCTAAGTTATTGAAGGAGATGTGTGAAAATCACCCATCTACAGGATGCGAATTTGGCCCGGCCGAGCATATCGAATTATTCTGTATTGATGTATGGCATTTGTCCATAACTTGGAAGCTCTCTTTCGGCAAATAAACAACATAGAAGATACAACAAAGATCACATGAAGCATGCGACAGGCAGTATAGAACAGCACAAAGAAAGCATGGCACCTCCAACAAATGCAGCATAAAGCATACAACAATGACACGCTTCAAACCGTGTGCTCCACTCTGTAATCTCCGTGTTAATTCACACGAGAAAGCATCCCTTTTTCCGCAAGGGCGAGAACTGACCCGGCTGAGCTAATCTTGGCATATCCAAGAGGTGAAGCATACTATTTGTGAGCGTGATTTGTCTGTGACCACCACGTTTGGCTTGCTGGCAGGAGCCATATCAAGGCATTCCTGCCATTGAACAGCTTTGTGTTTGTCAGGTCATAGGAACACTGTCTGTACTATGCACTTTCTGGGGGGCAATAACACCACGCAGTGTTCAATATTACCTTAAAGTGTTTGTTTCTGGTGCACTTCCAAACATGATCGGGAATTACTCCACCATGCCGCGCTGTGTCGGGCAATCGTTTTCTGTACAAAATGTATGCGCTTAATTGGATTACCTCCCCAATGCATGTTCGATGATAGGATCATGCAGGATGCATCCAGTTTTTCCTAGCTGTAGATATGGCATCCAAAAGTTGCTTGCGTATATTTTTATTTATTCACACGTCGAAATAGTTCCTTCCTTCAACCAAATTCAACTGCTGCAATTGAGACTCAGCATTTCATGTGTCCCAAGATGCACATCTAAGTACCGGCATTATACGTTTTTCCTCATCCCTGCTACTTTTTTTTTGCTGCGTCGCACGCCTAACTCGAAATGAGTTTGACAACACTGGCTCATGCACTGCTGTCGTTGTTGCCGGGATGTAAAGTGTGTGTTTTGCTGAAGTGGCAGTTCCGCTCAATGTGTTATCGAGACGCCGGCTCACTTATTGTATAAAGTGGCTGTTGTTAAGCCCAGAGTGAGTGTTGTGTATGCTTTTAAGGTTTCTTTTCGATGACTTTTGCGGTTATTTATTTCCTTGCTGACTTGGCCTGCCTTCTCCATCAGAACTCGGCCAGCTGGTGGTTCCCCGGCTCGGAGCTGGAGGGTACTGACCTGGTACTGACCTGACCCGCCCCTCTCCACCAGAACACGGCCAGCTGGTGGTTCCCCGGCTCGGAGCTGGAGGGTACTGACCTGGTACTGACCTGACCCGCCCCTCTCCACCAGAACACGGCCAGCTCGTGGTTCCCCGGCTCGGAGCTGGAGGACATGGACGGCGCGGCGACAGTGGTGGCGCGACACGAGCGGCTCAACGTGCAGGCCGTCACCCAGCTGGAGCGGGACGCCGCCTACGGTCAACGTGGTCCAGGGGAGCGCCCCCCCCCACCCCCGGTTGGAGCCGTGCAGGCCGTCACCCAGCTGGAGCGGGACGCTGTCCTGGTGGCGCACGACAACGTGGTCCGGTAGGCTGGCCGACCCCCCCCCCCCCCCGCTCCGAACACCCCCCCCCGGCCGCCCCCCGCTGGAGGGGACGCTTCCTGGTGGCGCACGACAACGTGGTCCAGGTGAGGCTGGCCGACCCCACACCGACCCGGCTGTGCAGACCTGGCCGTGCAGGCCGTCACCCAGCTGGAGCGGGACGCTGTCCTGGTGGCGCACGACAACGTGGTCCAGGTGAGGCTGGCCGACCCCACACCGACCCGGCTGTGCAGACCTGGCCGTGCAGGCCGTCACCCAGCTGGAGCGGGACGCTGTCCTGGTGGCGCACGACAACGTGGTCCAGGTGAGGCTGGCCGACCCCACACCGACCCGGCTGTGCAGACCTGGCCGTGCAGGCCGTCACCCAGCTGGAGCGGGACGCTGTCCTGGTGGCGCACGACAACGTGGTCCAGGTGAGGCTGGCCGACCCCACACCGACCCGGCTGTGCAGACCTGGCCGTGCAGGCCGTCACCCAGCTGGAGCGGGACGCTGTCCTGGTGGCGCACGACAACGTGGTCCAGGTGAGGCTGGCCGACCCCACACCGACCCGGCTGTGCAGACCTGGCCGTGCAGGCCGTCACCCAGCTGGAGCGGGACGCTGTCCTGGTGGCGCACGACAACGTGGTCCAGGTGAGGCTGGCCGACCCCACACCGACCCGGCTGTGCAGACCTGGCCGTGCAGGCCGTCACCCAGCTGGAGCGGGACGCTGTCCTGGTGGCGCACGACAACGTGGTCCAGGTGAGGCTGGCCGACCCCACACCGACCCGGCTGTGCAGACCTGGCCGTGCAGGCCGTCACCCAGCTGGAGCGGGACGCTGTCCTGGTGGCGCACGACAACGTGGTCCAGGTGAGGCTGGCCGACCCCACACCGACCCGGCTGTGCAGACCTGGCCGTGCAGGCCGTCACCCAGCTGGAGCGGGACGCTGTCCTGGTGGCGCACGACAACGTGGTCCAGGTGAGGCTGGCCGACCCCACACCGACCCGGCTGTGCAGACCTGGCCGTGCAGGCCGTCACCCAGCTGGAGCGGGACGCCTGTCCTGGTGGCGCACGACAACGTGGTCCAGGTGAGGCTGGCCGACCCCACACCGACCCGGCTGTGCAGACCTGGCCGTGCAGGCCGTCACCCAGCTGGAGCGGGACGCCGTCCTGGTGGCGCACGACAACGTGGTCCAGGTGAGGCTGGCCGACCCCACACCGACCCGGCTGTGCAGACCTGGCCGTGCAGGCCGTCACCCAGCTGGAGCGGGACGCCGTCCTGGTGGCGCACGACAACGTGGTCCAGGTGAGGCTGGCCGACCCCACACCGACCCGGCTGTGCAGACCTGGCCGTGCAGGCCGTCACCCAGCTGGAGCGGGACGCCGTCCTGGTGGCGCACGACAACGTGGTCCAGGTGAGGCTGGCCGACCCCACACCGACCCGGCTGTGCAGACCTGGCCGTGCAGGCCGTCACCCAGCTGGAGCGGGACGCCGTCCTGGTGGCGCACGACAACGTGGTCCAGGTGAGGCTGGCCGACCCCACACCGACCCGGCCGTGCCCCTCAAACCCGACCTGCTGCTGCCTCCCGTCTCCCAATGTGGCCATGGTCCGAGACCTGGCTGTGCCCCTCAAACCCGACCTGCTGCTGCCTCCCGTCTCCCAATGTGGTGGTCTGAGACCTGGCTGTGCCCCTCAAACCCGACCTGCTGCTGCCTCCCGTCTCCCAATGTGGCCATGGTCCGAGATCTGGCTGTGCCCCTCAAACCCGACCTGCTGCTGCCTCCCGTCTCCCAATGTGGCCATGGTCCGAGACCTGGCTGTGCCCCTCAAACTCGACCTGCTGCTGCCTCCCGCCTCCCAATGTGGCCATGGTCCGAGACCTGGCTGTGCTCCTCAAACCCGACCTGCTGCTGCCTCCCGTCTGCCAATGTGGCCATGGTCCGAGACCTGGCTGTGCCCCTCAAACTCGACCTGCTGCTGCCTCCCGCCTCCCAATGTGGCCATGGTCCGAGACCTGGCTGTGCCCCTCAAACCCGACCTGCTGCTGCCTCCCGTCTCCCAATGTGGCCATGGTCCGAGACCTGGCTGTGCCCCTCAAACTCGACCTGCTGCTGCCTCCCGCCTCCCAATGTGGTGGTCTGAGGTCTGTCTCATAAAAAGTTCTGTGCTAATTGGTGATCGTTGATAATTTGGTTATTAAAAGAGTCATGTTGTTCTCTTTTAATAATGGCTACAATCAAGCGTATCGGGTTGGTCTTGCTCACATTCCTGCCTGCCATCTATTGGCAGGCGTTAGTACTACTAATATTCGCAACGCACTCCGTCCACAGCGGTCTATGGCACACATCACGGAAGTAAAACTTGTCTAATAACTTTTGTCTGAAGTGGAACGTTGCGAGAGAACAATAAGGTCGTGTAAAGTGAAACCTTCCGCATCGATTCGAAATTAATCAGTGGAGTACCTAGGTTTGCGTCAGGGCGGGGGATAAGCGGATTTCGAGTGGTCCCATTTGCCCCATTTCTTTTAAGCGGGCGGATCTCCCACCACTATTTTTCATGGTGGCCCACTTTTAAAACCAAAACAATGAGTGACCAACTTAATTTTCCTATGGATGGGTCCAGTCTACCACCATCTTTCTAAGTCACCGGGCTTCAACCCCTCTCCAGGTCCATTTTTTATTCTGTCATCCTTTTGATCAGTTATCTCACACTGCTGAAGTTACACCTGTACAATTAATTCCCTTGAAAAATGTAGCATGTTCCTATTTCACGAACTTCAGGTCATAACGTCCGCTCGCCGCCACGGCAACGTTCGTGCACGTGCTCACTTGCCTTACGCCTTCGGCGCATTTCTCATACTTCTTGCGATTCTGCGGCTTTCGCTAGGCCTCCTACGTTTTGGTAATTGTTGCCACATGGTAGTCTTCTGCCATCTTTAACGTCATGGAATGGCTTGCATCGTGGTCCGCTGGACAAATATAAATATACGCATTCAATTCGATGATTATTTCTCTTCTTCTCATATTTTCTGGTGGGAAGAAATCCGGATACATCTATGAGCTTTCATGCACCTCGCCACCTCATCTTTTTGTTTAATCATGCTCCCAGATTGGCTTCCGAACCGAGGCGCTGGTTCAAAGCTATTTATTGCAACCGTTGCGTTTTTCTTGTTTATTTAGTGCCAGACACACCATTTTGTTTTTAGGGCAATGTCGCGTTTTGCAGGCCCCAGCTTGTTTTGTGGCCCTTTGAGTTGTTTTTGCGGCCCCGGTGTGCTTTGATGGCCTCCGGTGTGTTTTGCGGACCTCCCAGTGTGTTTATTTAGGGCCCCAGGTCATGTTTTAAGGCCCTGCCTCTTTTTGCGAGACTATGTGCGCTTTGGAGGGCCCCGGTGTGTTTTCGGCCTCCCATTATGATTTTAGAGCCCCGCTGTGCTTATTTAGGGCCACCGACGCAGATGTTTGGAGCTCCAGCGCGATTTTGGAGTGCTTCAGCGCGACCTCTTGTGGTCCCGGCGCGATTTTGGAGGGCTCAGGTCCGTCGTTTTAGGGACCCGACGCGAGTTTTCTCAACTTCAAATGACCCTGCAGTCGACGCGCTCTTAAACCCAAATAATCAATCAATCTGTTTATCGAGTCCCGGCGCGAGTTTTTTGCGTATCTATGTTGGCTCCCGACGCTAATTTTTGCATGGCCCCGACCGGGATTTTTGGGGCCTCAGCCGCGATTTGTAGGGGTTCCGGCGCGATTCTTTTTGGCCTCGGCTCGGGTTTTCGGAGCCCCACTGCACTTATTTTGCCCCCCGGCGCGAATGTGTATGCCACCCAACAGGATTTTTAGGGCCTCAGCGCGATTTTTGGTGAGCCAACGCGATTCTTGGTGGCCATCACCTCTCAGGAGGGAGGATTTGCCCCCTTCCCCCTTCGGTACGCCACTGAGATGAATTCGTGCACATCTGCATAGGGAAGCATGTTGCCCCAAACCAATATTGGAACTGGATTCGCTGACGTTAATCAGCATGGCAGTAGGACCGACGGTCTTCATCTTCCCAGATGGCTGGCTGGAAAACCAGGCGGTAATTTGAAGACCAACACGAAGGGATAATGGGTTAGATATTTTTATTTGCAATGTACCTATATTTTTATCTGAACTTAAGTGACCAAGTGCTTCTTTTTGCAATTTAAATTTGCCCTGCGGCCCATATTTTACTTCCGAGTCAGCACCCCACCTTTGTTAGACATTACCATAGGTGGGGTTTTCTATCCCTTCGAATGGAGTTCTAGCCACCCCGAATGTCACCCGAGACCTTGAACAACTATAGATTATACGATAGTGCCCAATGATCATTGGCGTATTTCTCTAGCTCGGCGTCAGAATGGCAGCAGACAAAACATCGCCTTATCACATCGGTACAGAGCTGGACAAATGATGCGTCAATGATTTATAGAACAGAAAACGATGCATGGAATATCAACCAACTGGAACAAAGGTATCGATATAATATACAAATATAATATTTGCATGCCTAACTGAATCACCGAGATTGGTCTGTAATTAGGTACCCAAATTTCCATCGCCACCACTCTCATGACTCGATTTTATAGTGACTGTCTGCCACAACGACTGAAGGTCACAGCATAACGTCGGACTCCTAATGGCGTGTCGCAGGTGCAGGCCGATCACGACAAGGGTCACTCGTGACATAGCGGCTCCCTGTTCAGCACGGTCCGTCACCCGTCATCCGGTGTGGCCGGCGTTCTGTAATGACGTCACCTGGTGTGACCGGCGTTCCATGGTGACGTTAGCCGGCAGAGGAAGGTGTTCTGTAGTGACGTCAGCTGTCCAGGGCCGGTGTTCTGTAGTGACGTCAGCTGTCTAGGGCCGATGTTCTGTGATGATGTCAGCTGTCTAGGGCCTGTGTTCTGTGGTGATGTCAGCTGTCCAGGGCCGGTGTTCTGTGGTGATTTCAGCTTTCTAGGGCCGGTGTTCTGTGGTGATGTCAGCTGTCTAGAACCAGTGTTCTGTTGTGACGTCAGCTGTCTGTCTGGGGCCGGTGAACTGGTAGTGCTATCATGTATGAGCAGCAGTGTCAGCTCACATAGCGGTGGGCGGCAGCCGAGGCTGCGCGGCCCCTCTGTTACATCGATCAAAGACCAGGCGGAAGTCGCCGTCGGGCCGGACGATAATCCGTCCCAGGAGCTATATATTTCACACTGGTGTCCTATCTGGACAGCTGTCCGGTGTGGTACTGTCTGGACAGCTGCCCCTGTGGTATATACAGTCTGGATAACTGTTCCGTATGGTGTTGTCTAGGCAGCTTCCTCTGCGGTATGAAGTCTGGATAGCTGCTCCGTGTAGTATTGTCCGGGCAGCTGTCCGGTGTGGTACTGTCCGGGCAGCTGTTGGCTGCGGTATTCTGTCTGATCAGCCGCAGGCTGCGGTATTCTGTCTGGTGTAGTGTTCCGCCGGCTGTTGGCGCTGGCACGGACGTGATGCGCCTGTTGAGCGGATGTGTACAAGCCGGCTATGTCTGGCGGGCGCATGTCGGAGGCGGCACGCTCCACAACTGTCCCGCACGACACGCTGGCTAGGGGAAACGATCCGGGTCATGTCAGCAGTGGGTCCTGTCATGTCATGTCTGGGTCATGTCAGCAGTGTGGGCGGTCTGGGTCATGTCAGCAGTGTGGGCGGTCTGGGTCATGTCAGCAATGTGGGCGGTCTGGGTCATGTTGGCAGTGTGGGTGATGTGGGTCATGTCAGCAGTGTTGGCGGTCTGGGTCATGTCAGCAGTGTGGGCGGTCTGGGTCATGTCAGCAGTGTGGGCGGTTTTGGTCATGTCAGCAGTGTGGGCGGTCTGGGTCATGTCAGCAGTGTGGGTGATGTGGGTCATGTCAGCAGTGTTGGCGGTCTGGGTCATGTCAGCAGTGTGGGCGGTCTGGGTATTGTCAGCAGTGTGGGCGGTCTGGGTCATGTTGGCAGTGTGGGCGGTCTGGGTCATGTCAGCAGTGTGGGCGGTTTGGGTCATGTCAGCAGTGTGGGCGGTCTGGGTCATGTCAGCAGTGTGGGTGATGTGGGTCATGTCAGCAGTGTGGGCGGTCTGGGTCATGTCAGTAGTGTGGGTGGTTTTAGTCATGTCAGCAGTCAGCAGTGTGGGCGGTCTGGGTCATGTCAGCAGTGTGGGCGTACAGGACGTCTGGCCAGGTGGCGGTGGTACGGGCCAGCTCCTGCAGGGTCAGTGTCGATCGGATACAGGACGTCTGGCCAGGTGGCGGTGGTACAGGCCAGCTCCTGTCAATGTTGGTTGCTATGCAGGACATCTGGCCAGGTGGCTGTGGTACGGGCCAGCCCCTGTCAGTGTCGGTCGGATACAGGACGTCTGGCCAGGTGGCGGTGGTACGGGCCACCTCCTGTAAGTGTCGGATACAGGACATCTGGCCAAGTGGCGGTGGTACGGGCCAGCTCCTGTAAGTGTCAGATACAGGTCGTCTGGCCAGGTGGCGGTGGTACGGGCCAGCTCCTGTAAGCGTCGGATACAGGACGTCTGGCAAGGTGGCGGTGGTACGGGCCAGCTCCTGCAGGGTCAGTGTCGGTTGGTTACAGGACGTCTGGCCAGGTGGCGGTGGTACGGGCCCTCCTTTAGGGTCAGTGTCGGTTGGTATACAGTCACGTCGGGCCAGTGTGGCGGTGGTACGGGCCAGCTCCTGCAGGGTCAGTGTCGGTTGGTATACAGGACGTCTGGCCAGGTGGCGGTGGTACGGGCCAGCTCCTGCAGGGTCAGTGTCGGTTGGTATACAGGACGTCTGGCCAGGTGGCGGTGGTACGGGCCAGCTCCTGCAGGGTCAGTGTCGGTTGGTATACATGACGTCTGGCCAGGTGGCGGTGGTACGGGCCGGCTCCTGTCAGTGTCGGTCGGTTGGTATACAGCAGACTTGTGCTCGACTCGAGTTGAATCAAGAATCGACTCATGAATCAATCGTTTTTGGATGAGTCGAGAGTTGAATCGATTCTTTTCCACAAAACATATTTTGAGTCGTGAGTTGAATCACATCTTTCTAAAAAATAAATGAGTTGAATCATGAGTCAATCATTTGAATCACAATGAGTCATTTGAGTCTTGTGACTCAAATGCATGTTATGAACAAATAATATGAAGCATGTATCTGTGTGAATATTATGTCATGACACAAAGTAGGGAGTAAAAACACAGCATAATTATTCATGCTTAGCAATACAATTGTCAACTTCTAATCTGCCAGTGAGTAAAGAATGAAGGGTACCAGTACTGAAGTTATTTACCAAAAACCAATTACAATAACTACAAATAATTATTAATGTTAAGCTTGGTATCCACAATCAGTATCATGCACGAGTCAATCCTAGTGCCAGGAGCACAACACATAAATGGGTTGTAATTGTGAAAAAGAATATGGAACCGACATTGTCCTGCACTGGAATTGGCATCTGCACTGAATAAAATTATGTTGGCTTGTTATTTGTCACCTGCGCGTCTGATATCATATCAGACGCGCGTGTGACAAATAACAAACAAAGGTACCTTTACTAGAAGGTAGATGGAAGTCTTCTTTCAAGCCTGCAAGACGTCATCCGAAGGTTTAAAAAAAATATATGGTATCAATTTGTGTAATTTGGTTCATTTGGTATCAATTTGGCTGCAGATTCCTTTTTTCTCCTATATATGAAGGAAATGTGTACTGGATATAACATATTTTAACCAGTTTATATATGTCTTCTGTAATATCCTAAAACTTAGTCTGGAATACAAGCATGATCTTTTTTTGTGAGAAAATAGCATTGTTCTTGTTATAGCAACACATGTTCAACTTTATTGATGAAAATATCAAGTATTTTGGAATGCGTGGCATTATATAGGTTTTGTTCAGGTGATTTGAGCACGATTGCTCGAAGTCCTGACCTGTGTAATTTAAGCAATGTCTCAAACTTATATATATAGAGGAGAGGTTATCATGAGAGAACAAGTGAGTGACGCCTATATTGAGGTTGATTCTTTCCAGCGACAATTACAGGATTTGTGTAAAAATGGCACACATTTTTATCAAAATGTTTTTCTGGTGTTTTCTAATGTGATTTCAACGAATTTGACTCATTCATTTGGAAAATGAAAAATTCCCAAGATATAAGCACTTCAAGTTCAAGTACTTCTATAATCAGTCTAAGAAAATAATTTAACTACGGGTCTTCTCCCTCTATATTGTTCCTGAGACCACTTGACCTGGGAGCAAAAATCCGCTGTAAAACCACTTTTTGTAGAGGTAACTTTAGTAAGAATACCTATTAAACTTCCAGAAATTTAGGAAATATCCTTACTAAACACACTTCCCTTAGTAAATATACATACTAAACCTTCGAGGATGTATTGGACAGCTGTGCCCAAGGCCTATCGAGTCGAGGCTGTGCCCAAGGATGGAATATACCTAATATATACCGAATTAAGGCAGAAACATACGGTTTTCGATGTCAAAGAGTATTAAATCGAGTGCATGAAGTGTTGAACTTCTTCTTTATCGCGTCTATGACATACCAGGTACGGATGATTATACGCGATGTGCTATATTTGTAGAGTGAAGATTTTGATTGTTTATTTCTTTTCCAACTGAAAAGTTATCATTTGCAGGGAAAATGAGTGGTCGCATCGTCATTTTTTACGTTAAAATACCATGCATTCAAAATAAAAATTCCAAAGAATCAAAATTTACCTTGATCTCCAATTATACCCAAAGTTTTAGCAACAATAATGTATTCAACAGATCAAGATGTTTCAATGTTAGAGCATCTTCGTTGGCGTCTAAATAAATACTAATTCCCTTCTTTAATTAGACACAGATGAAGATGCGTAGACATCAAACTGTCTGTCGAATAAATCATTTTCGCAATAACTGTTTTCACGTCACATTTTGGGGAAGAGGGGGATATCTGAACATGTTCTGTTTTCTGAACACCTACCTTTGGTCGTCTCCCACATCATGTTCGGTGCATAAATAACAAAAAGATGGCAGTATTCGTAAATGATGGACCTGTCACTACCAAAACATGAAAGTCTGATCACATAATTCTACCTATACTTTGTGTACAGAGGTTGCGAAGTTCACAGGAACCATTGTAGGCTTCGAATAGCAGTTGGCTTTAGGAAACCATAAGGAAGTGACTTCCAATTTTTTTTGCAATTACACCAGCATTTTTTAGTGCTACTAATAGCTTGTACCACAACAGCTACAGTGAGGTAATCCTGAACAACAACATTTTCATGTTCAGGATAGGGCACACCGCTATAAAATAATCATGTTTTAAAGTTGCTCTTTGCAAGTGTTACAGGATTTTCATTGAAAGGAACTGTTTGAATATGGATAGTTTGTTCATTTTTGTGTTCAGTAAACACAGTACAATTACTGGTTCAGCCATACAGAAGCAGCAGTAGAGCTATTTCTTGCATAATGCCTAAAGTGTTCAGGACCCCCCTCCCCCCCTCCTCCCCGATATATATATATATATATATATATATATATATATTGATCTGCTTATATTCAATCTGCTATATATTTATATATATTTGAATCTGCTGTGAATCATGAGTTGAATCGGATCTCAAGATCTATGAGTCAAATGTGAGCTGATTCAAAAAATTTGAGTCGAGCACAAGTTTGGTATACAGGACGTCTGGCGTGACTGCTGTGAGCAGACCCCCAGTTCACGGCGCCAGAGAACAATGGGATTGAATTCGACCTGAAGCTCACATGCTAACAGGTGCGACTGGCGTTGCCAAGCACACGCCTGTACGCTGTATGTACGACAGGTGGACGTCTCAAGTCTGCACGTCCAGATGCAATACTGCGGTGAAGTGGTTAACCTCCGGACAAGGGTGGCCCGGCACATCTGGGCAGGGGTGGCCTGGTACATCTGTACAGGGATGGCCTGGTACATCCGAACAGGGGTGGCCTGGCACATCTAAGCAGGGGTGGACTGGTACATCTCAATCAATCAATCCTTGTATTGGTACCAAGAGACACTCAGTATCAAATGTCAAAAACGCAAAAAAAAGGGGTGGGACAGGAGGCTACTAAAACATTAAAAACACATGCATACAATACTCAAACATTCCCACGTACAGCTCTTTTCAGCGCCTCCTTCAGCTTAAACTTAAAAGCCAGTCGCATATTCTCGGCCCTAACTTCCTCGGGGAGACTGTTCCAAAGAACTGCAGCACGGTACATGAAAGAGCGTTGCGCAAAAGAAGTTTTCAGGCGTGGGCGCTCTACTGAAAACGGTGTTGATCGCGTAGATCGAGAGCTGACATCACTTCTCAATGTCACAAGATCACGCAGGGTTTCAGGTGCTCCCGAGTGATGCACTGCAAGATGAACCAGTGAGCAATCCCTAATGTCGACAAAGCGTTGTAAGCTAGGCCAGCCTAACCGCTCAATAACATGCGATATATGACCATAGCGAGAGGTCCTAGTTATGATCCTAGCCACCCTCATGACTTTTTGGATTCGCACGCGCTCGGTGTCACATGCAGCAGACCAGATTGAGCAACAGTACATTACATGGGGGAAAACCAGTGCAAGCACTAACTTCGACAGCGTTTCTTCAGTAAGAGAACGTACATGCTTGGCTAGAGGAAAGATGATGCGGTTACGTTTCTTAGCAATATCGCCAATTTGTTCACTCCATGTTAACGATTCGTCCATGGTCACACCCAGGTTTTTGATAGATGAGACACGTGAAATATCCGATCCAAGAACAGAGAGGCTGATGCTAGGCAGCCGCGCGATCATCTGGCGAGAACCAAAAATCACAAATTGCGTTTTAGATGGGTTGAGCTTGAGAAGATTTACACGGTACCACGAGCACATAGTTTCCAGGCACGATTCGAGACGGCGTTTGGCATACATTATGTCCTCCAATTTCGATGACAACATCGCCTGTGTGTCGTCAGCGTAAGCAACGACTTTAAAGGCATCACCTATGTGTGAGAGAAGATCATTTGTGTACAACAAAAACAGAATTGGACCACACAAACTTCCTTGTGGAACACCACAGGATACGTTGCATACAAGTCTTCCGGGCCGAACTACCTGTCTGCGATTTGAAAGGTAAGATCTAAACCAAGAGCTGTCGATGCCGTACCACTCTAATTTGGTCAAGAGTCGGCTATGAGACACGCAATCGAAAGCACTAGACAAATCTACTGATGCGAGCAGACAAACGCGGCGCCTTTCGATGCAATTTGTGACATAAGCTACTACATCAGCAAGGGCAGTTTCAGTAGAGTGAAGTGGTCGATAGGCATGTTGCGAGTTGTTAAGAAGACAATTTCGGTGGAGATACGCAGTGAGCTGGTTGACTACTATCTTCTCGCACAGTTTTGACACGTTACTCAAGATCGAGATGGGCCAACACTTGGGATCGTCAGGGCAGCCTTTCTTGAAGATTGGTACGATTTCAGCCAACTTCCACAGTTCCGGAAAAGTACATGACGATAAACTAAAGTTGATTATATGCAAAATATGTACACACACCGAAGGAAACGACATATTGAGCAATTTCAGGGACACATTGTCGTTACCACGAGCACTGGTAGGATTTAAATCACGCAGGGCATGAGAGAGTTCGGGAAGAGTGGCGGGCTTCAGCTTGAATGCTGAGCTAACAACGCGCGGAGGGCGAGGTTGATGCGCTGTATTTGGGCCTAAATCCCCTAAAGAATGCAAAGCAGCAGCCACGCGCTTGCCAGTTGAAGAAAAATGCCGGTTTTGGTCGTCAGCGAACAACTCCTTCTCCTGGTTGGAACGTGATGGTTCAGTTGATGGTGGAGTTGTCTTCTTCTGAAAGAGATGACGTCTAACGTGCGGCCAGACGTTGCCATTTTCTTCCAAAGTCCGATCGAAGAAACGGCTTTTGGCGACCACGAGCTCAGTGGAGGTCCGTTGATTTAGCTCATGGTAGAGTTGCCAATCCTCGTCACTCCCGGATCGGTCCGCTTGGCTGTGAGCCCAGTCACGTCGAAGGGTCAGGGCGCGGAGGTCAGCATTCTCAGCGATCCAGGGTGGCACTGAGCGGCGATTCGCGAACTTCGTGACGGTAGGGCAGTGAGCATCCATGACGCATTTCCAGATGTTCAACCATGCGTCCCACTTGCCGTCAACTGTGTTGGCCTCATACAGGCCAGACCAGTCCACCATGAGAAAAGCTAGGGGCAGCTGACCAGGGAGGAGGTGACGGGTGCGCTGAAAAGTGATCTTTTGGCGTTGAAACGACGGACGGTTTATTTTAGCTGTGACTGTGACTGCCCGGTGGTCACTGATGTGCACCTCCATGACGTCACAAGCCAAAATTGTGTCGGTGGCGTTGGAGATCGCGATGTCGAGAAGCGTTTTTGAAGTGCGCCGTGTGCCATCCCGGAGGTTTACAGTCTGTACGCGCGTGGGCTTCTCACGAGTTGATGCAGACACAAGTCGTTCAAAATGGTGTTGAAACGTTCAACCCCCGGTTTTGAAGCGTCTAACAAATCGATATTCACATCCCCCATCGCGAATAAAGGCAAGCCATGGCTAGTTGCGAAGTCAATTTGGTGCTCCAAATCATCCAGATCAGCACCTACGGTTCCATTGGGCGGGCGGTAGAGGCAGCCTACGATGACAGAGGTATCACGCCGGAGCTTCACCCGGATCCAAAGGCACTCGAGGCCGGAGCGAAGTGGTCCGGGAGGGGGTGTCAGTAGCTGGACTCCGTAGCACTCTCGGACGGCGATGGCGACGCCACCCCAACTCTCTGTGGACGTCCGCTCCTCATCGCAGTGTCTATCGGCTCTCTTGATGTAAAAACCGGGTATGCAGATGGCTTGGCTTCAGATGGAATCTGAACAGGGCTGGCCTGGTACATCTGGACAGTGGTTGCCTGGTACATCTAGACAGGGGTGGCCTGGTACATCTAGACGGGTTGCCTGGTACATCTAGACAGGGGTGGCCTGGCACATCTGGACAGGGATGGCATGGTCCCTCGCGGTATGTTGGTGTACCTCGTTCCTCCAGACAGGAGTTACCTGGTACATATGGACTGGGTGGTCTGGTACCTCGTGGAATGCTGGCGTATGTTGTTCCTCCAGACAGTGGTTACCTGGCACATCTCGACAGGGATGTCCCAGTACCTTCGTGAAGGGTGTCCTAGTGCCTCTGCACAGGTGTGTCCCGGTATCTTGCAAGATGCTGGCGTACCCTGTGTCTCCAGACTGCTGTACGGTCGGTGACTGGCTGACACGGCGGCCCCCGGTGCTGGCGTACCCTGTCTCCAGACTGCTGTACGGTCGGTGACTGGCTGACACGGCGGCCCCCGGTGCCGGCGTGCCCTGTGTCTCCAGACTGCGGTACGGTCGGTGACTGGCTGACACGGCGGCCCCCGGTGCTGGCGTACCCTGTGTCTCCAGACTGCGGTACGGTCGGTGACTGGCTGACACGGCGGCCCCCGGTGCTGGCGTACCCTGTGCCCCCAGACTGCGGTACGGTCGGTGACTGGCTGACACGGCGGCCCCCGGTGCCGGCGTGCCCTGTGTCTCCAGACTGCGGTACGGTCGGTGACTGGCTGACACGGCGGCCCCCGGTGCTGGCGTACCCTGTGCCCCCAGACTGCGGTACGGTCGGTGACTGGCTGACACGGCGGCCCCCGGTGCTGGCGTACCCTGTGTCTCCAGACTGCGGTACGGTCGGTGACTGGCTGACACGGCGGCCCCCGGTGCTGGCGTACCCTGTGCCCCCAGACTGCGGTACGGTCGGTGACTGGCTGACACGGCGGCCCCCGGTGCCGGCGTGCCCTGTGTCTCCAGACTGCGGTACGGTCGGTGACTGGCTGACACGGCGGCCCCCGGTGCCGGCGTACCCTGTGCCCCCAGACTGCGGTACGGTCGGTGACTTGCTGACAGTGCGGCCCCCGGTGCCGGCGTACTCTGGTGTCGCCACAGTCGGATTCCCCCCCACCCTTCGCTTTTCTGCTGCGTGTGCAGCCGATACCACCTACGATGACTGGCTGGAGCAACGTTTGTGATGCCGAGTGACGCAGCAGAGGTGCCGGAGAGGGGGAGACGGAGGGACATGAGGGGGAAGTGTGACTGATATCCGGCCAGAGCCTGATGCCGTCGGCAGACGGTGCCGGACATGGATCCTTCCCGACCACACCTGCCTTTCCCAGCTATACTCGCCGGGGAGAGGATTTGGAGACCATTAGAGACGGGGATGTGGGCCGACGGTGCCAGGTACGGATCCTCCTCGACCACCCCTCCCCTTCATATCTACGATCGCCGGTGAAGGGGAGGGGATCCGGAGACCATCAGAGGACGGGGTGAGGGGGAAAGCTGACGGTGCCAGGTGCAGGTCTTCCTCTGCCACACAACCCTTTCCCAGCTATGCTCGTCGGGGAGGAGGGGGGTATATGGAGATCATCAGAGAATGGGAGACGGGCTTACGATGGCAGGTATAGCTCCTCATCGGTCACACCTCTCCTTCCCAAATATCTTCGCTGGGGGGGGGGGGGGCGAGGCGGTGGAGGGGGTCTGGAAGCCACTAGAGGAGGGGAGACGGGCTGACGGTGCCCTTTACGTTGTCCCCTGAATCATTATTTCGCTCCTCCTCACCTTTGTCACTTCGCTTGCTGGGTACTGGTGGGTACTTGGTATGTAGACATACCATAGTGTGTATGTAGACATACCATAGTGTGTATGTAGACATACCATGGTGTGTATGTAGACATACCATGGTGTGTATGTAGACATACCATGGTGTGTATGTAGACACATGGTGTGTGGCCATGACATCAGATAACAAAATTAATTCAGCGGCTGACAAACTGTGTCGCGCATCTTTGCAAATGCTCTTGTAATGTTTTATGGTATTGCATGGATGTCTTTCTTTCCAGGAACTCTTTATTTTCCTGCATCGGCATACACGTATCGTCTATAGCTCCAGTTCTGCCATCACTCGGTCTCCGTGGTTTTGTTCACCGCTCTATGACCTTGGATTGGTTAGGCTGCGGCATCACGAACAGACGTACAAGCCACGTGGGTGGGAGACAGTGATACATTATTCGTGAACAGGGGTGAAATATACCACTTTCTGAACACTGAATTGACATCCCTCCTAACGGAGTATCGACATCGTGCTTCGTGATGAGTCGTTATGAGGTCTTCATATTTAAGTTCTAGCAGTATCTTGTTGATAAGTATCATGCTGATGCTTGCTATTGTAGATTGTGATGCACGAACATCTCTTAGCACAAATCCAGGATTATCTATGATGTGGTCTGTTATACAATATCAGTTGATTAGGATATGTATTTCGCATCATTATCGCAAAAATAGTTATCCCTAAATAGGTATATGAAGACAAAGGTAAAAGGTGCACGTATGAGTACGCTGTTCGATCAAAAGTTGTGTTTGAAGAACAAGTTATGTCAAGGGACATCGTTTCCATGGCGAATTTCGACATCCTACTGCACTCGCTTGGGCATCTCACATCTAACGAAAAACCATTATTTTAACACTGGTGGGAGACGGGCCCCGTATCAGGGACCAGCCCGTTGACGAGAGGCCAGCCCCGTGGGCAGGGACCAGCCCCGTGGGCGAGGACCGGCCACGTGGGCAGGGACCAGCCCGTGGACGGGAGGCTAGCCCGTGGGCGAGAACCAGCCCCGTGGGCAGGGACTAGTCCGTTGACGAGAGCCCAGCCCGTGGACGGGAGGCCAGTCCGTGGACGGGAGCCCAGCCCGTGGACGGGAGCCCAGTCTGTGGACGGGAGCCCAGCCCGTGGACGGGAGGCCAGTCCGTGGACGGGAGGCCAGTCCGTGGACGGGGCCCAGCCCCTGGACGGGAGGCCAGTACGTGGACGGGGTCAGTAAGGCGCTGTAATTCGACGAAGGTGTGCGCATAGGAACCAGTTTGACAACATGTAACCACGGCGTGGCTGTCCAGTGTCCATCACATGCATACTCGTGTGCCAAGCCCAGCTCGTCTGTAGCAGGAATAGCACAGACACGCAGCTCCGACGGACGTCAGCTGCATTCGAGATATGTGACGTCAGGTGGCTGTAGCGAACGTCACCTGTCCCGCTGACCTGTCTAAATGTTAGTGACGAGTTGTCTGTTCGTGTGACGTTAGTAACATTCGAACGCTTGCTCTTCTCAAGTGTGATGATAATCGAAAAAGCAACTGGTAGAGACGTGTGAAATCTGATGGTCGTGAGCCATGGGTGTCGATTTGTACACTTTTGAGGGGCCTTGGTCCCCACTCCCCAACGTTGGCTTGTATAGACGTGTAGAATCTGATGTTTGCAAGCAATGGGTGTCAATTTGTATAATTTGTAGGGGTCTTGGTCTCCACTCCCCAACGTTAGTCTTCCCCTCCCATAATTGCAACTTTTAATATGACCCTATGGGGTGTCACCCCCCCCGAACCCACTTGAGCACGCAGATTTCCTTCATGTATCCCCCCCCAATGATTTTCAGAAATCAACGCCTCTGGCGTGGGCTCAATCTGATGCCTGAGGGCAGCAGTTGGAACATTACGCGCATCGTACAACCTCACTGGTGTCAGCTGACTAACGGACCACCTAACCTCTGGCGCCACCTGTTGTCGACACTCGTTGACTCACTGACGTCATCACACTGCATTGCCTTACTGACGTCACAAAGTCTAGTTAGCTTGCGACGTGACGGTGATCTCATTAATTTGACAGGTTACGGCCAGTTGTCAGTCTTTTGGTGCTTTGAATTCTAGTGTGGTGGGCAATGCGTCCAAAAGACCCTTCCTCTCCTGTTGCTACGATATCTGGATCTCCTGAGTTCGGTGTTTTAATCAAAGCCAATTTACCAACCTACTACGGCGGCTACTCGGGGCTGGGATGGCCGAGTGGTTAAGATGTTGAGCTCTAAGTACCAAAGGTCCCGGATTCAACACTCGCACTGCTCGGGACATTTCCCAATCCCACCAGCGAAACAGTGTGGGCGGCGCCATTAGCCGTGATAGTGCATAAAGTGCGTCGTGAACCACCCAATAAACGGCGGATACTCCTGGTCTCCACTTCAGCTGACCAGTCAAAAAATCCCTGTGATAGTGATTGCATCGGTGTTGGGAGGCTCCTAATGTGATGTGCATTGGAAAAGTTTGACTTCACGACGCGCGACATGTGATGGCTGCCGGATATCTGGCTCGGACAGCCGGATATACCTGAGGCGCTGACGGTCAGTTCGGTCGACATGTGATGGCTGCCGGATATCTGGCTCGGACAGCCGGATATACCTGAGGCGCTGACGGTCAGTTCGGTCGACATGTGATGGCTGCCGGATATCTGGCTCGGACAGCCGGATATACCTGAGGCGCTGACGGTCAGTTCGGTCGACATGTGATGGCTGCCGGATATCTGGCTCGGACAGCCGGATATACCGGAGGCGCTGACGGTCAGTTCGGTCGACATGTGATGGCTGCCGGATATCTGGCTCGGACAGCCGGATATACCGGAGGCGCTGACGGTCAGTTCGGTCGACAGGTGGTGGATTTGCACGGCAGACCCAAAACGTCACGGCGCCAAATACCTCAGCTGCACTTCAACTTCACGGTGGAGAGTGTCGGTGAGTGCGGCACACGCGTGGCGTGGCGCCACGTGCGTGTCACGTGCGTCAGCTGTTGTCGACGGTCTGACCGATAGTGCGTGCTCACTTAGGTCCGTCTGTGTCTGGTGTGTGGTCCGTCTGTAGCTGGTGTGTGGTCCATCTGTGACTGGCGTGTGGTCCGTCTGTGGCTGGTGTGTGGTCCGTCTGTGGCTGGTGTGTGGTTCATCTGTGGCTGGTGTGTGGTCCATCTGTGACTGGTGTGTGGTCCGTCTGTGGCTGGTGTGTGGTCCATCTGTGGCTGGTGTGTGGTCCGTCTGTGTCTTGTGTGTGGTCCATATGTGACATGCCAACTTATGAACGTAAATGTATAAGCCATGCATAGTTTCATGTGTCGACCAAGATCAGAGAGTCAAGTTAACTACAATATCACAGTTTTTATTCATTCATCCGCCATTCATTTCACAACACATCAAGCTTTACCCACAGTACCATCGCCTCGCAGTTTTGATATGGGCCTTGTCATAGAAACATGAAACGTTCTGTGTGGTCGGTTATGGTGCTTCTTTCTTACTTCTTACTTTAGTGTTCATGAAAACAGGTGTTGTAATACCTGCCTTGCGGTTGGGAGCTTGCTTCCTCCAGTGGTTGGGGAAGGTTGGCCAATTAAGCAAATGTCAGTCGATGAACGTGAACCCAGTGGCTTTGACGGCTGTATTTTAACATTTGGGGTAAAAGTTGTATTCCTAGTGTTTTACTACTACATGCAGTCATCTCCCTTTTCTCCATTGCTGGTGGGCGTAGTAAATGGAGGGATACATCACTTCGAATTCTTCATGGGATGGTCAGTCATGAATCTGCAAAGGAACTTCGAGAAGGCTATTTTATGGACATGGCAAAATGCCATGTCCAGACCATTAATAAGTTGGTTTGTTACTGAGGCTTTATAGCGCACCGACTTTGATGGTCATATAGCACCCGTGACCAGTAATAAGTTATTAATTACATATGTGGCATTCATTGCAGATATGATTCAGGTGTATTGCACGTGCGAAACCTAACTCCTAAAGTCATAAAGTGTTGAGGCTTAATAAGAGCCACAGGGGCCCATCTGGGTTAAGCCTATCTAGAAAAGGTACTATAAATGTATATACTCTCACTCCAATCAATCCCTTATCTCAAGTTCCTAGGGAGAACTTGAGAATATCCCAGCCTATCTAGCACCATTCACTTGCTATTGCATAACACACTCAACAATTACAAACTCCTCCCATTATACCCATTGTGCTACCATAGACAATCTCATCAGTATCACATTTATAAAGCATTTAGTCTTAATAAGAGACCCAAAGGCCCATCCAGTTAAGTCTGTAAATGGAAGATACCATAAGCCTGGTAAAAAGACCAACCCCAACCATCCCACATCCTGAAGAAACCAGTCCTCCAATATCCCACACACCTATCAATGCCTATCTACCCTAGCTATCCAGCCCTATTCCCCTGATCTCTCTTAACACATGTGGATTGAATGCCTTATCAATAATTTTCAAACTGCATCCATGCCTGCTTAAAGGGGCCTGTGCCGTGCACACTTACTTAACATAAATCTCACCCCATCCATCACAAATTAGAACTCAAAAACAAGATTTTCCTGTCTAAAAAATGTGTCACCATACTTTTAAATACATTCAATGAGGAACTCCCCACAACATCAGCAGGCAGCCCATTCCACTGATCAAAAACCCTTTGACTGAAGACCTGTTGTCGCTTAACTGTCCTACACCTCAACTTGTCTAACCTGAATTGATGACCCCTATGTGATACTCTAAACTGAAGAGCACCATTCAAATTGACCTGATCTAGTCCTTTAACAATTTTGTACATTTCAATCATGTCCCCCTTAATCTCCTATACTTGAGTGAGTACATATCCAATGCCACAAGCCTTTCTCCATATTCTAAGTTACCTATTCCACTGATGCGTCTAGTTGCTTTGCGCTGCACTCTTTCTAACATGTCTATATCTTTTTATAGGTAGGGGCTCCATGCTGGTACAGAATATTCCAAGTGGGGTCGCACATATGCTAAGTACAGTTTTTTCATGACTTCCTTGCTCTTATATATCACACTTCTATTAATGAGTCCCAGCATTCTGAGTGCCCTGTTCCTAGCTGAGCTACATTGTTTTTCTGCTTTAAGGTCTCTTGAAACCAGCACACCTAAGTCCCTTTCCTCTTCAATAACATCCAGTTCCCTCCCTCCCATTGTATATCTTAAAGTCTCACCTCCAGACCCCAGATGCATAACCTTACACTTGTCATAGTTGAAAGACATCTGCCATTGATCAGCCCACCTTTTTAGGTCCTCCAATTCTAGTTGAATATTTATTGATTGATCACAACTGTTTGCCATTCCTACCAGCTTGATGTCATCAGCAAATTTGAACACTATTCCTCAGCCCTACCTCAATGTTATTCACAAAGATGATAAAGAGAAGTGGCCCCAGAACAGAGCCCTGTGGTACTCCACTCAGAACATCCTTCCGATCAGATTTACATCCATTTAACATTACCCTTTGTTTCCTTCCCCTCCACCATGCTTCAATCCAACCTATAACTTTTCCAACAATCCCATGTTGCTGTAGTTGATGAATTAGCCTCCCATGTGAAACTTTATCAAAAGCTTTGCTAAAATCCAAGTACACAACATCCATCCTGCTTTGATTGTCTACTTCTTTAGTAACATACTCCATGAACTCCAAAAGGTTAGTTAAACAAGACCTTCGAGATCGAAATCCATGTTGAGTATCCCTTAAAAGATTGTGCCTATCAAGATGAATCTGAACATTCTGTTTAACCAGATTTTCTAGTACCTTGCAAACTATTGAGGTCAAACTGACTGGCCTGTAGTTCCCTACACACTTCATGCTTCCCTTTTCGAAAATTGGTCTACATTTGCATTTCTCCAATCTTCAGGCACTTCAGAATATTCCATAGACCGCCTGAAAATTATACCTGGGGAACTGCTAAAGCTTTAGCACACTACTAAGACCCTAGCATATATATCATCTGGTCCAGAAGCTTTATTAGGTTTTATATTCTGCAACTGCTTTTCTACAGCTTCTGTAGTTATTGTAAGATACTCCAACCTATCACCTATCATGTCATAAGATTCAGTTGTTCCTATTCTACCAGAATTCTCTTCATTTAGTAAAGACTGATGAGAATTGCTTGCTTAGGGATTCCACAATATCACAATCATCAACCACTAATTCCCCATCTACCTCCAATGGTCCTACACTACACTTTTTAGCCTTAAATTTGTAGAAACTAAAGAATCTCTTAGCATTACCCGCTGAACATTCCCGAGCTAATTTGATTTCAGCCAGTCTTTTAGATGCCCTAACACACCTAACTTTATTTCTAGCTATTTTATATGATTTGAGGTTTACCTCAGAGCTAGCATATTTTAGTTTCTTGAATGCCTGTTTCTTTGACTCCAGTAAATGCTTTACTTCCCTGGTCAGCCATGAAGGGTGCTTAACCCTGGTTAATCTAATTTCCCTATTGGGAATGAATCTATCCTGACCTTGAAATAGTTTATATTTTATTATTATCCACATTTCATAAGCATCTAAGCCCTTCAATAAGTCTGCCCAATGAATTTCATTCAGGAAGATCCTGAACTCATTGTAATTCCCTTTAGCTGTATTGTAATAACTGATGTGGAAAATACAGTTGAACTTGAACTTCAAACAACGCGTCCATCTCATGTTCCTGTCTTCACTTGTATATGACGATCACAACACTTGTAACTGTGTACTGTGCACAATGTATGTGAGATTGACTTTTTCATGCCAGCACTTTTATGAACTTAATCAAAGGGTTGTAATGTACCAATTTCAATAGTATGAGCACAACTTTTAAACTATGGGTCTAACGTTGTTTAATTTCGACTTTAAGTGACTTCACTCATCGAGACGGTTCAGGAAAGGTGGATATCGATATAGTTATCTTGATTAATTCGCCAGATACGAAATAACCTAAAGTATAAAACGAATTTTAGGCTCCGTGCGTGACCCCTAGGAAAATCCCAAATGTTCACGTTTTGGTGCCAATGGACTCCAAATGGCTTAGATAATGGGATAAGACTGTTGAAGCTATACTGAAGCTATGCTTGTCGCACTTTTGGCGAGATGAACATACCTACTTTGACAATGGTACTGTGAAAAGTTCGATATGTTGTGAAATGAATGAATGGAAAGCTTTAATGTTGTAGTGAACTTGGCTCTTCCATCTGTATCGCCTCATGAAACTATGCTGGGCTTAGGGGTACATCAACGGCGTTGCTCATACAAGGATATACATTTACGTGCATAAGTTGTCATACCATAGCCACAATGCGTCGGATGACAATGGTGGCCGAAAACGTTGGTCAATTTGTCGTATTGATGCAAATTTGAAACATGACTATCGGGTTCGTCTTGCATTTCCTTCGCCACCTTACATCATTATCACAACACCGGTTGACTGTACAGTTTACGCAAGGTTAACTTCCCGTGCACACTTCTGTGTGAACTTTGCTAAACGGCCGTAAGGTACATCCATGCCAATAGGCTGAGAAAGGCCAACATACGTAGTTAAAAACAAAATAACTGAAAGTATGTGTCGTAGCTCACTTAATTTTGATTGTAAACGACTTGTCTTGTCGGACGATTCCTACGAGTTGCCGGTTGATATGGTTGTCATTAATTAGTTCTTGAGATACCAAAATAGGCCAAGCGGTAAAATCTGAAATTTTTAGGCTCCGTGCGCAACCCCTAGAAAATAAAAAATGTGAAAAAATGTTGGTGCGAATGAACTCCAAATTGCTCAAATAATGAGATGAACATTTTGAACGTACAACTTTTCACACTTGGCAACATGAACATGCCTAATGTACACTTATGGAAGATGTCGGCAAGAAGCTAATTATCCGACGTAAGATGTAAATAATGGTCCCATTATGTGTTGTTTTCACCCAAATTTCTGAGTTTCGACACACTGCATACACACGTCAGTCGTCTGGCTTGAAATTATATTTGTATGCATTAGTGACTCATGAAAAGTCGCTGATAAAGCCTCTGATGTCATACCTTGATTGACGACAACCTGTTTCCACCCGAACGTATCAGCCTATTGAAGCTACTAAAGCTTCTCACACTTTTGGCAAAATGAACATACCTACTTTGGCATGATGGTGCTGTGAAAATGTTCGATATATTGTGGAATGAATGACGGATGAATGAATGGAAAACTGTTATGCTGTAGTTAACTTGGCTCTCTCATCTGTATCGATACATGAAGCTATTTGGGCTGAGGAGCGCAGGATCTGCAGATGAGCATAAAAAATCCGTTTTTTTCCCTGCCAGTGGTCCCCGGAGAGTTGATGATCTGTGTTAGAATGCGGCAACCATTTAACGCAATGATACCCTGAAATAGCGATCACTGTTCGTTGAAGCTCGTAGTTAAAAATGGGTTTTCAAGGAAAACCGGTTTCGATCCCATCTCGGGATCGTCGTCAGTTCATTTATTTCGGTAAGGTTAAAAATGACATCACGTTCACATTTGAATTATTTGCACAAAACGTGAACACCACGATAAAACACTTCCAGGGTACAATTTATATATACACGACCGATGATGGAACGATGCATGGTGGTGGCAAAAGGCAGCAGTTCAACAGATGACTGGGGCAGAGAGAGAGAGAGATAGAGAGCGAGAGAGAGAAAGAGCGAGAGAGGGAGAGAGAAAGAGAGGGGGGGGGGCGGGACAGAGACATCAAGAAAAGATGGAGAGGAAGAGATAAAGATAGAGAGAAAGACAGAAAGATGGAGAGGAGATGGAGACAGAGACCGAAAAACACGATGACAAACGAGAAGAAGAGATGCGAAGCCTTCTGTGGAGATGTTGGTATTGTTGCTCAAGTTTAATAACATTTGTAAATATGTAGAGTTCTACTGTAAATGTGGCCGTGATGTTGCGTTAAGAACGATCTGTCACTTTTTTAAAAGGCGTATCCACCCAGGAAACAGTGTACATCGGCCAATATTTCTGTTGAGCGTCGGGTTTGTTTCTGTTTGGATGAATATTGCTTCCTTGATTTTTCGCTGTCTTTGCCTCGTGTGAAATAGTCCTTCGGCGTGTGAACAGGTGCTTATAACCGTTGTGCACTTGCATGTACTATTTACGTCACAAATAACTTGACAGTCAGGCTGGGCGTCCTGGTACATGAATATCCTGCATATGTATGCTGGTTACCGCCACGCCTATACCTATGCAGGATATTCAGGCGCCAGGACGCCCAGCCTGACTGACAAGTTATTTGTGAAGCCAATAGTACACTACGGATGGCTGAAGCTGCTTTGGGAATTCATAAATAATCGGTGGTTAAAATAGACCGCGATTAATTATGTTAATCGTCATGCAGGGAGGTTAATGCATTATTATTGCGTGCTTTTATCTCAGTTAGTTAGTTATTTGGGCTTTAGGGCGCATCGACTGCATAGGTCATATAGTGCTTTTATCTCATTGATGGGCTGTAGTACCTAGTAAAAGTCCAATTATTCTCCTCAACATTCCGGTCTTCCCTTGGGCTGGAAAAGCACCACGTAACCGGGGAACCACGCTGAGTGTCAGTGGATGAATGTCGTATCAAGCTGTGTGATTTTGCACCACCATCCTCGTCTGGCCTGTGACCTGTTCTGGCCTGACCTGGCCTTTGTCGGCAGTGTGCCTTACCGACAGTGTGCTGGCCTTCCACAAGCATGGCATGCAGGGGCGCAACTTCGCGGACAACGAGGTTACGCAGGAGATCACCGACCCCAGCCGCGTGTTCCGCCTGCTGGGCAACGACAGGTCAGTAGGAGCGTGACCTGAGGTCGCAGGTCAGGCAGGTGTGACAGAGATTACCAGCTGTCAGGGTCAGCTCCGGCCACGGTCCGACTGGTGAGGTGGACAGTGGCTCGACCACTGCGGTATTGGTGGCGGTCCGGCTGGTGAGGTGGACAGTGGCCCGACCACTGCGGTATTGATGGCGGTCCGGCTGGTGAGGTGGACAGTGGCCGAACCACTGCGGTATTGGTGCCTGCCTGCCATGCCACTTCTATCGTCCCCGCCCATGTGCCATTCATCTCGTCACTTTAACACCTTCTCTTGGTGCTCGATGGAAAACATGCAAAACTTTCCAAGCCCATAATCCGTTTCGGATGCTGGGCTTCCTGTTCAGTTTTATGGTTTGGGTCGGCGGGTGCCTACAACCATTTGGCCCGCGATGATCCGGTCCACACGTCGTTACCAGCCTCGGTATTGCCTCGGTATGGCCTCGGTAAACCTGGGGCCGTGTTTTTTCCCAGCTCGCCGAAGTCTTTGGCGAGTTTTCTTTGTGCGCATCTGTCAATAGTCATGTTTAATTCTTCTGGCTGATTAACGTTAAGTCTGTGAGACGGATCCAAAGGCCACTGGCAAACCGACCGGCGGGCCGGTGTGGTGGTAGTGGACCCGATCTTTCTCATTGAATCAACGCTGCTGTCACGTGACCTCATTGCTTTGCGATTTAATATTTTCTTGTAAAGTCCAACGTTTTGAGCCATTGTCAAGAGTGCTGCCGCTCTACTCACACCCCACGTGTGCTTCTCTCGTTGTTTTCTTGATATAAAATCATCTCCCACTGCCTGTCCTCGTCCTCCACAGATCCGGTCGTTTATCCGCGTTGTTGACGAGGTTGTAGCGAATCGAGTTCTGCAAAAGGTGCCAGTGTTCCAACATCAGAATGGCCAGTGTGTGACATCAGCATAGCCACGCTTCTCTCTGCCTCACGCTGACGAAACAACCAACCAGGCGGACATGTCAACCCATTGTAACACGGCGGCGGACATGTCAACCCACTGTAACACGGCGGCGGACATGTCAACCCATTGTAACACGGCGGCGGACATGTCAACCCATTGTAACACGGCGGCGGACATGTCAACCCATTGTAACACGGCGGCGGACATGTCAACCCATTGTAACATGGCGGCGGACATATCAACCCATTGTAACACGGCGGCGGACATGTCAACCCATTGTAACACGGCGGCGGACATGTCAACCCATTGTAACACGGCGGCGGACATGTCAACCCACTGTAACATGGCGGCGGACATGTCAACCCATTGTAACACGGCGGCGGACATGTCAACCCATTGTAACACGGCGGCGGACATGTCAACCCATTGTAACACGGCGGCGGACATGTCAACCCACTGTAACACGGCGGCGGACATGTCAACCCATTGTAACACGGCGGCGGACATGTCAACCCATTGTAACACGGCGGCGGACATGTCAACCCATTGTAACACGGCGGCGGACATGTCAACCCATTGTAACACGGCGGCGGACATGTCAACCCATTGTAACACGGCTGCGGACATGTCAACCCATTGTAACACGGCTGCGGACATGTCAACCCACTGTAACATGGCGGCGGACATGTCAACCCATTGTAACACGGCGGCGGACATGTCAACCCATTGTAACACGGCGGCGGACATGTCAACCCACTGTAACACGGCGGCGGACATGTCAACCCACTGTAACATGGCGGCGGACATGTCAACCCACTGTAACACGGCGGCGGACATGTCAACCCACTGTAACACGGCGGCGGACATGTCAACCCATTGTAAATGTTCTGCGATAAACCATCAGAGTGGTGAGTTCAAAGCATTGCATGTGCAGACGGAGACTCGCTGGCTGGTCCAACGGCACCACATAAAACCGGCGCCCGACTGTAGGAACAGCGGCTGCTATTGGTCCGATACTCGGCAGTTTCGTATCGGTCAGCTCGGCCTCTCAGCTGTCGGCTGTGGTGGTGGTGGCTGTGTGATCTCTGCGTGCAGCCGCTGTACCGGCCCCCAGTATGTGGCTCTACTGTACAGTCCACTATAGAGATCGCCAGTATGTGTCGGTGCTGTATTGACCCCCAGTATGTGGCTCTACTGTACAGTCCACTATAGAGATCGCCAGTATGTGTCGGTGCTGTATCGACCCCCAGTATGTGGCTCTACTGTAAAATCCACTATAGAGATCCCCAGTATGTACCGCTGCTGTGCATATCCCCAGTATGTCGCTACTGTAGAAATCCCCAGTATGTGCCGCTGCTGTACCTATCCCCAGTATGTGTCGCTACTGTAGAGTCTACTATTGAGATCCCCAGTATGTACCGCTGTTGTACCGGCCCTAGGTATGTGCCGCTGCTGTACCGGCCCTAGGTATGTGCCGCTGCTGTACCGGCCCTAGGTATGTATTGCTGTATGGGTACCCAGTGTGTACCCCTGTGACCATTACCGCCGCCCCAGGGTTCTGATGGTGTCGAGCCGACCCTCGGACGGAGAGGCGTCGGCACCCGTCAATCTCTACGTGCTCACCGGCCACGAAGAGACGTTCTGACCTGGCCGCCTCACTCGGGTCGACTCTCCTCTGCTCTCTTGTGTGTTCTCCACGCTCTTTCTTTCACTCTATCTATCCGCACGTATGTCTGCATTCAGGCACGTATGTTCAGCTTGGTGAAGGGCGGAGCCAGCATTTTGCGGAGGAGAGGTATCCGCAGTCTTATAATGGGTCGCTACACAGCCGGACTTTTATCGGGTGTGCCCCCAAAACAGGTACCTCGACTAAGATGTCTTAAAGGGAGGCCTCCGTTGGAGTCGGTGGCCCAGTAGCTGTTTTTGATGCTTATTTCTGGTCTATGTGCGCATACTTAAGTATATATACATATGCATATTAATTTTTAAACAATTAACCTTAGTTACCTATTCATCTTGATGTGTTTTCTCGCATGTCTAGATGCACGCATGAGCTGAGAAATGCGTAACCGTTTAGCCGTGATACGTGATCTCGCTGGGGCATGCATGCATGTATGTATGTGATTAGTGATGTGTATGTGCCCACCTAGGTGAGTGTGCGGGTGTAGCACGCGCCTCCGACTGACCGTCTGTGTGCCTGGCTGTCTCGTCTGCCTGTATGTTTTGTCTGCTCTCTTTTTCTGCGGAACCCAGTCAGTCGGTGGCTCATTTTCACTCACGCTGGTACCTACGGTGGGTAAGGGGTTGCGATTTTCGCGGCTGTGCGGCCATTATCTGAGGGCTGCACTTCCAGACAGAGCCACCGCATGTCCTGTCACTGGCCGTCGCGAGCCCCGCACGTGCGCTTGGTGATGTGTCCAGTGGCGTCTGTCGGGGTTGTGTGATGTGTTCAGTGGCGTCTGCCGGGGTTGTGTGATGTGTCTAGTGGCGTCTGCCGGGGTTGTGTGATGTGTCCAGTGGCGTCTGTCGGGGTTGTGTGATGTGTCCAGTGGCGTCTGTGGGGTTTGGGGATGTGTTCAGTGGCGTCTGTCGGGGTTGTGTGATGTGTCCAGTGGCGTCTGCCGAGGTTGTGTGATGTGTCCAGGTCTGCGTCGGGGTTGTGTGATGTGTTCAGTGGCGTCTGCCGGGGTTGTGTGATGTGTTCAGTGGCGTCTGCCGGGGTTGTGTGATGTGTTCAGTGGCGTCTGCCGGGGTTGTGTGATGTGTCCAGTGGCGTCTGCCGGGGTTGTGTGATGTGTTCAGTGGCGTCTGCCGGGGTTGTGTGATGTGTCCAGTGGCGTCTGCCGGGGTTGTGTGATGTGTTCAGTGGCGTCTGCCGGGGTTGTGTGATGTGTTCAGTGGCGTCTGCCGAGGTTGTGTGATGTGTCCAGTGGCGTCTGCCGGGGTTGTGTGATGTGTCCAGTGGCGTCTGCCGGGGTTGTGTGATGTGTTCAGTGGCGTCTGCCGAGGTTGTGTGATGTGTCCAGTGGCGTCTGCCGGGGTTGTGTGATGTGTCCAGTGGCGTCTGCCGGGGTTGTGTGATGTGTTCAGTGGCGTCTGCCGGGGTTGTGTGATGTGTCCAGTGGCGTCTGCCGAGGTTGTGTGATGTGTCCAGTGGCGTCTGCCGAGGTTGTGTGATGTGTCCAGTGGCGTCTGCCGAGGTTGTGTGATTTGTTGTGATGTGTTCAGTGGCGTCTGCCGGGGTTGTGTGATGTGTTCAGTGGCGTCTGCCGGGGTTGTGTGATGTGTTCAGTGGCGTCTGCCGGGGTTGTGTGATGTGTTCAGTGGCGTCTGCCGGGGTTGTGTGATGTGTTCAGTGGCGTCTGCCGGGGTTGTGTGATGTGTTCAGTGGCGTCTGCCGGGGTTGTGTGATGTGTTCAGTGGCGTCTGCCGGGGTTGTGTGATGTGTTCAGTGGCGTCTGCCGGGGTTGTGTGATGTGTTCAGTGGCGTCTGCCGGGGTTGTGTGATGTGTCCAGTGGCGTCTGCCGAGGTTGTGGTGTTTTGTGTGATGTATCCAGTGGCGTCTGTCGAGGTTGTGTGATGTGTCCAGTGGCGTCTGCCGGGGTTGTGTGATGTGTCCAGTGGCGTCTGCCGAGGTTGTGTGATGTGTTCAGTGGCGTCTGCCGGGGTTGTGTGATGTGTTCAGTGGCGTCTGCCGGGGTTGTGTGATGTGTCCAGTGGCGTCTGCCGGGGTTGTGTGATGTGTTCAGTGGCGTCTGCCGGGGTTGTGTGATGTGTCCAGTGGCGTCTGCCGAGGTTGTGTGATGTGTCCAGTGGCGTCTGTCGAGGTTGTGTGATGTGTCCAGTGGCGTCTGCCGGGGTTGTGTGATGTGTCCAGTGGCGTCTGCCGGGGTTGTGTGATGTGTCCAGTGGCGTCTGTCGGGGTTGTGTGATGTGTTCAGTGGCGTCTGCCGGGGTTGTGTGATGTGTCCAGTGGCGTCTGCCGGGGTTGTGTGATGTGTTCAGTGGCGTCTGCCGGGGTTGTGTGATGTGTTCAGTGGCGTCTGCCGGGGTTGTGTGATGTGTTCAGTGGCGTCTGCCGGGGTTGTGTGATGTGTTCAGTGGCGTCTGCCGGGGTTGTGTGATGTGTCCAGTGGCGTCTGCCGGGGTTGTGTGATGTGTTCAGTGGCGTCTGCCGGGGTTGTGTGATGTGTTCAGTGGCGTCTGCCGGGGTTGTGTGATGTGTTCAGTGGCGTCTGCCGGGGTTGTGTGATGTGTCCAGTGGCGTCTGTCGGGGTTGTGTGATGTGTCCAGTGGCGTCTGCCGGGGTTGTGTGATGTGTCCAGTGGCGTCTGCCGGGGTTGTGTGATGTGTTCAGTGGCGTCTGCCGGGGTTGTGTGATGTGTTCAGTGGCGTCTGTCGGGGTTGTGTGATGTGTTCAGTGGCGTCTGCCGGGGTTGTGTGATGTGTCCAGTGGCGTCTTGGTTCTGCGTCTGGGGGTTGTGTGATGTGTTCAGTGGCGTCTGCCGAGGTTGTGTGATGTGTTCAGTGGCGTCTGCCGAGGTTGTGTGATGTGTTCAGTGGCGTCTGTCTGGGTTGTGTGTGATCGCCGGCGTGGGAATGCATGGCGACTGTCAGTTATGTGTGAGGGTTGGCGTCGAGTGGGAACGAAGCGGCACCTCGGAACTCTGCGGTGTGAGACGGCCATGCTGGTGACATTGCGGTGTGAGACGGCCATGCTGGTGACATTGCGGTGTGAGACGGCCATGCTGGTGACATTGCGCTCAACATCAATCCATACATCAATGACCCATCGCACGTGTGGCTATTACTGTCCGCAGCCTATCAATCAGCTCACTTATAGCGGACAAATTGAAAGTCTCTTCCTGTTGTCGCTGCGATAACAGTCGATATTTGCGCACTCTGGTGGCGCGCTGGTCAGACTCGGCGCCTGTCATAATTGTCGAGCGAAAACACCACCGTTTCGCGTTGAGAATGAGGAAAAGCCCGGTAGTTTTTGGTCGATTTCGTCATCTTTGTTGCCAGATTGGTCGAAGTCAAAGGCGAGTGCCGTGTGCTTGCGCCGGGTGTGTGTCGGACCGGCGCCGCGCCTGTGTGCACCGATGACCAGGACAGGCGTGTGGCAGGCCGCCTCTGCTCTGTTATGGGCGCTAAATGATCTGCCATGGTCGATGCGCCCAAAAACCCTAATCACACACACATAGTCTGGCCGGCCGTATAGCGAGGCCGGCTGTGTAGCGTGGCCGTGCAGCGTGGCCGGTCGGCCGTGCAGCGTGGCCGGTCGGCCATGCAGCGTGGCCGGTCGGCCGTGCAGCGTGGCCGTGCAGCGTGGCCGGTCGGCCGTGCAGCGTGGCCGTGCAGCGTGGCCGGTCGGCCGTGCAGCGTGGCCGGTCGGCCGTGCAGCGTGGCCGGTCGGCCATGCAGCGTGGCCGGTCGGCCGTGCAGCGTGGCCGTGCAGCGTGGCCGGTCGGCCGTGCAGCGTGGCCGGTCGGCCGTGCAGCGTGGCCGGTCGGCCGTGTAGCGTGGCCGTGCAGCGTGGCCGTGTAGCGTGGCCGTGTAGCGTGGCCGTGCAGCGTGGCCGGTCCGCCGGCCACTGGCGACGTCATCGGTGCTCGATTAGTTAACCAGCGGTGTGCCGGCCGACCGCGTCACGCGGCGTCACGTAACGCTCTCGGCCGGTCGATGGCACTGGGCTCTGGCGGCCGGAAATATCCTGACCCACACCGGGCCAGGCAGAGAGGGTCGGGCCAGTCCAGGCAGATCGGGCGGGTAGGAGAGAGTCGGACCAGTCTAGGCAGATCGGGCGGGTAGGAGAGGGTCGGACCAGTCTAGACATATCGGGCGGGTACGAGAGGGTCGGGCAAGTTCAGGCAGGTCGGGCGGGTAGGAGAGGGTCGGACCAGTCTAGGTAGATCGAGCGGGTAGGAGAGGGTCGGACCAGTCTAGGCAGATTGGGCGGGTAGGAGAGGGTCGGGCCAGTCTAGGTAGGAGAGGTTCGGACCAGTCTAGGTAGATCGAGCCAGTCTAGGCAGGTCGGGCGGTCAGAGAGGACTGGGCCAGTCCAGGCAGGGAGGATAAAGCGCTGTGACCGGCCTTTTATGTCGAGCTCACCATTATTTGCCGATCATTCATAGCCACTGCTGAGTGGAAGCTGCGCGTGCGCCGTCGCTCGGCTGGCCCAGTCGCCACTTCCCCTCGGCCTCGTGTCTGCTTATCCTATCAGCCAGTGTCGCCTGACGCCCCGATAGTCAGTCGGATGGTTAACATCACTAGAGGCGTACGAATCGCTCCACGACCAAGCGTCAACTGGTACCGTGTGGCACCACAGCCCAGCCGAACTTGTGTCGGTACAGGGCACTGCTGCATGGCGTCTCATGGTGCCGTGTGGTCTGTTGCTTCTGGGAACGGCGTGCGGGCTGTGGAAGTCTCCGCAATTATCTGGAATCCCACTACCACTAGCTGCCTATCTACGTAAGCTGCAACAGCTACAATGCAAAGTCCTGTTAGAAACTTTTGGCCATGGAGAGCCAGAAAAATACCTTGTGTTTGCGTTTTGTCGATATTGGGGTTACCGGAGGTCATATTAAGTGAATGTACGGACATGGACTTAAATTGCCTGCAAATTTGTTTTTAGATCGCTTGTTTTCTTTCGGCATTGTGTTCTTTTTCAAGAACCAACAGGTGAATGTATTTACATTGATCATAGTAAAAGGGGGTAGGTCATGCGGGGTCAGAATCAGTCTTGAAGGCCAGTTTCCGAACTGTGCATTTTGGAGCTACATGGAAAATTGCATTGGCAAGCCAGTCTAGCTCAGGGCACATACAACAGCTTAGTTGTTCATTTCCGGTCATGCTGAGGTTATTAATGGCCGTAATTGGTCAATTCAGTGACATGACCTTTTCTTGAGACATGACGTGGAAAATATGAATATACATTATCAGGTCCTTTCAACAGAACCATTCAAGCAACATATGTCATCTGCTTGATACGCAAAAAATCGTAAGGTCAGGTCATGTTACGCCGTATGATTAGGTCAAGAAAGTTGAAGCTTTAATATCCCCGGTACATTACTTTTGAAGCTTGTCAATTTTGCTCCCAAGAACAACTGATGCGATACTGAAGCATCTTTCAAAGCTGTCCATCGTCTGACCTTGTACCTGATCTTAGGCCACACTAGGACAATATATGGATTTATAAAATGATAGCTTCAGCCTTCGCCTAAGTGTACACTGTTTCAGAAGGAGTTCCACAGAATGGTTAGCTCATGCCAAATATGGTAAGGTCATATCAGGTCATTGGTTGGCGGTCAATAGCATGTCATACGACTGAGGCGGCGTTGAAACCGAATTGAGGTGCGGTTTCACGATGAACAGCAACATTAGGTATCCCTATAATGACATTGTATATAATATACATGATACTTGACCTGACTTGATGGCATTGACCTTTGTCATTTTTTGAACCAAGACGTTTCTTACGTGCCCCTTTGTCATTTTCATCGTGAAAAATTACCTCAAATTATATTTTCGCCACTCAGGTCTGTAAAGACACGCGGAAATTGACCTCACCGCAGACCAGTAACCTTAACCTTATTTATAACTTCGATATAGCGGAGTTATTCGTTTTGGTAAATGAACAGCATGACATGAGCTTGGTGTTGATATGTTGTAACTACTCGAATGGCGGCACTTTTAAGATTTTGGAGCATTATTATCTGACCTGTCTCAGGTCGGTTGGTTATTGGTTTTACGACACGTCGACCGTTGAGTCCTATAGCGTCGCCAATCTCTCACGCCGATTGGTCGCGGGCGAAGAGTAGCGACAGGTGAGATTCGAACCCATAATCTTTCGATTGCGAGACGAGCATCTTACCCCTAGACCACTCGTCCCCTACCTGTCTCAGGTCAATAACCTTGAATGATCTTGACCTGAAATGTGTGCTGCAAGTGCAAAAATAGATGCAAAACGGTGCTGAAAGTTCCGTGTTTGCGTCTACTCATTGGGCCGCTATCACGGAGAAGCATGAGAGAACTATCTGAGCCCGTCTGCCGGCCCGGCAAGGGTTAAGGGCCGGGATGGCAGCGGCGGCTGGGGCGTGGCTGTGTTCGTATGCAACGTCCCGGAGTCCAGCATCGTCAGACTGGAAGGCGCGGCTCCAAATTACACGCCGAAGTCATGGTGCACGCAGATCTCGGTTTGGCACAATGGAGGCATCATCGTGGGCTCACTATACAAACCCTCCTTCGCCGCTGATCAGCTGGCGACTGATCTTGATGACCTTGACGCGGCTGACCTCGATGACTTTGACAGCCAGCTCCAGCCCTCGCTCACGCGCCACCGCGGACTTGTGATGGGGTGATCTGAACTGTGATTGGTGACATGCACTGAGTAATACGGCTGTATATGAACTGGTCAGGCTGCTAGGTAAATACTCTACGCCATGGCATTTATGGCGCGACATTTTCTAAATCCGGTTCTAAATTTGACGTTATTGTCAGTTTCCTAAAAAGGTGCTTTCTTTAGGTGTGGTGTCAAATTGTGATCCAGCCGACTGTACTCGAGTCTAGACCTGTATTACGAATTGAAGGATGTAATTTGCCCGCGCTTTCACTTATCAGTTGTGCGCGGAAGCAGTTAGATATGGACTCGTTTAATGCTGACCGTTGATTGGTGAGGTGTTTTTGACGTTGACGATGTCCAGCATCAGTGTTTATTTATCAGCCGACTGATCCAAGGTATTGACACCCGTGGCCCGCCTCGACGTTTGTTTGTGCTGGTTTTACCGGTCCATCAAGAATTATTGAACGAATTGTTCACAACTTGTACAACTGTTTTGCTGAAGATTATCTTCTGGCAAAGGTGCGGCACCGATTTAGGCACAATCATTCAACAGAAGTGGCTCTGGCACATCGAACAGACAAAATGTTCAGCACAATGGACAATGATGGCATGTTTTCTGGCATTATTGGACTTGAGCAAATGCTTCGATGCTGTTAATGGTTGAATACTTAAGAAACTGGAATTATGTGGAGTAGATCCAACATGGTTCACAAGTTACCTGCCTGACCACAAACCAATGTATCCACAAACTAGCAGTTTGTGCGGCTGGATTCTGGACGTGGACTCGAATCTGGCCTTGCAGTTGGCATTGGCCAGCCGCTTTCAAACCCTTTCAAAAGTCCCGTCAGAGTATATCGAGGCACATATCTCAGCCTTCTTTGCACAATATTTACCAATGCTATTGGCCTCCATGTAGAAAACGACCTGATCATTGCCCAGTACGCGGACGACACTCGACTCGGTTTCCGGGAAAAAACATATGACAGGGATGAATGAAGAAATTTGTGTGGGAGAGAACACTTGCCTGGAGGGGAGCCAATGATTTTGAGGAAATGCACTCCAGCGTTCCGCAAGTCCACCTTTTTTCCAGAGAGCGCTATCGGCTGAAAAATTCGCTGAGTGGGCGGGAGGGGTTTGCCCTCTTGCGTTCTTGAGGGGAGCCACACCTCCATGGGGACAAATGCCCCCGGTTGTCTTCCCTGGATCCGCCAATGCATATTAGCCAACTCATGTAACAAATGGAGGTCGCACTGAGCATCACTTATAATTGGTTCAGTAAAAGTTCATGGAATACAATTCTGATAACTCAGCCCATCGTGTTGGGTACGCGCAGGAACCCAGACAGGATTTTCCGAAACCTCCCACCCTAAAAAAATGTAATGTTGCCGAAACGGCTTTCGGCGCGTTTCGTGCGCCGAAAATTTATCGTTTAGAGTGACGCAAATCCAAAAAGTTTTGCGTGATCTGGTGCATTTTTATCAGGAGGTTCGGCCAGCCTGTGACGGAGGTGGAAGACAGACGCTGATCGGGCACCATTGTTTGTGAATGGGTGGCACGTTTCCTGTGGTGCACGAGCAACATTTTCAACGACTGCTGCAATTACGCTAAAGTATTCATTGAATGTATCAATGTCGCATTAGGCACCTTCGCAGGTTGGTGTATTATTCATCAGCATTGTCATTTGAATCTATGAAATCCATGATCAAGTTTAAAAAAAAAAACAATCTGCAGTCAGTAGGACGAATAATTGGGGAGTGCAAATTCCAGGCAGGGTCAAAATATAGAAAGCAACGGGAATAAAACGTTTGGATATTTGAACGGTTTCCGGGCAAGGTATCTCCACAACGTTGCATGAACATACGTGTCGTCATTCACCATATCTCCCAGATTTCGCATCCTTCAAATGAAGAGTGCCAGTTTTGTGTTTGCATTAGTCGTACGGAAAATAATCAGTGGCGTAAAACTAACACTGACTTTAGGGAAGAATTGGAGCCGTTTTAATGTTCAGCATCATGGGCTTGATGTTATCATGCTTAAACGGACTCAACTATTCCGGTCTTCCCCCACTCTGTTTCATATTGAAAATTCACACACTTCCAAATTACCGACAACTGGACTTATCGTAGCTAGTACATCAATTAGATTATGATGGGGACGGATCTGGTTTATTTAAAGATTATAATGAGATGACCATGCGGTCATTCAGCATGGGATCGTTGGCACAGATTTTGAGGGGGACGAGAGTATTTGCTAGGTCAATTTTTTTTATCACGCAACGCCACATACGTAAATTATGTAAATGCTAAAGGTATAATGCTTAATTTTATCAAGTGTAAATGCATGAATGCTAAATTTGACGAAGTTTGGGGAGACGCGTTCCCTCACATCCCCGCCGTAGTGCTACCCATGTCATGTTCCTCATTCGTACAGGTATACCTTCCTGACAAAATTTGATCTTCGTCTCCCCTTTCAAGAAAGGTAAGCAAATGTTGTCCAGACTCAGGAACTCAGTCGGAACCCTAGCCGGTTCTTTATCAGGAGCGGGTAATGAGCAATCATAGCTCCTAGTTTCATAGGAAGCAATGGGGTGGGCACAAGCCATCATGCAAACAGCTATTGAACTAAAATATGCAAGGAAACATCTATTTTTAGTTCATATGTACGGCACCAGCCTCCCCGACTTGAGGCTATTCAGAGCGCCTTTTCAAGAGCCTCTTCCTATATAGCGCCCGTAAACCCAAACCTCTTCCTATATACCGGCATGCAATTCTGCGCAGTACAGCTCCAGCCTACATACCTTGTGATAGCATTATTCGGATAAGTCACCAAGCAGGACAACTAACATCCGATTGGCGCGCTGTCGCACTCAATTCGGATTATCCTGTCTCTCACCGGCCTTTCCTGTCTTCCACCTACGCCGCAAATAGTCGCTGCTGCCATATTCGAGCTTGACCCCATTTTGGCGGCGGACTACTCTACCGAATTTATAGCCCTAAAGTACTCATTGATCTGATCCGCTCCCGACGCGGCCTCTCCGTGACGTCATACCGCGAACATGACCGGCAGTGACGTCATGCCGCGAACATGACCGGCATCATAGCACCAAACATAGTGAATGGTTGGGTGTTGTGAGCTGTTAGGTGTGGCTGTTTATTGCATATTTATATTGTTATATGTGTACTGTTTATTGTCACTGTGATGCCGGCTGTGCACACAGGGTTAAAAAGCGTGTGCATTTCTGTTTAAGAGTCATCACCGAGAACACAAATATGGTCATGTCAGCGATGTTCCAGAGCTCTCCATTGGCTCCAATTTCCAGAACTGTCCAGATGTCGGTGAGCGTGTCTTTTGAATGGTGTTTTGGTAGCAGGAGAGCCCGCAATTTTTGCAGAACACCGAACTTATCGTCACTTGAGGCAGATAAGTACCAGGCAGGCTCACAGTCAGTCTTTCGCCGGTTAGTTCGTAATCCTGGAGAAGAATGTTTCGGCACCGGTCTGTGGCAGCTTTTAGTGAGTTGCCAGAAGATCCGAGGAATTTGTCGCGCTTTGCCTTCAATAAATATGTGTATATATATATATATATATATATATATATATATATATATATATATATATATATATATATATATATATGTGTGTGACACATTTAGAATGTGGCTGGTGCAGTAACACATGCGGCTGCGTGTTGTGTCGGTTCTGTGATGTGCATGAGAGATGAAGGTGTACACCCATGGGCGGATCCCGAAGGCTGGCTTGTAGGTGGGGCTGGGGGCAATTAAAAAGTATCTCTGTTTGCGAAAAAAAATCATCAGATTTGAGCTGCTGACATTCGTCGTCTCTGTTTAGGACAGTTTTTATGGAATAAAGTGATCCTATATTTCGAGAAAATGTCGTTTTAGTGTAAAATATCGCCAAAATGGGCCCCTAGGGGGAGGGAGGGGTATGGCCTATTTGCCCCCTTGATCTCCCGGTGTGCGCTTGTGTGTTGGGAGGGCTTGCTTGCCTTGCCATTTAATATACACTAATAACGTTGTTCCACTTGTCAAACATTATTATTGTATCTGTTGACCCGGGCTCAGTAACGCCATTTTAATGTATCGGCCTTCAACCGTGACGCAGCAGAACCACGGCTGTCACTTTGTCAAACTGACTGGGCAGCCAAATGGCCTCCTGATGGCTAAAGCCGCTTGGACAGCCAATTTCGTCTCGTGCACACCCACAGGTCCGATGGTTAAGTTTCGGTCCGATTGGACAGGGGATCAATGATTAAGGGGCGGTCTAGTGGCTCCCCGTAGCGCGTACAAAGCGACACCGTTGCAAGAGGGCCAACTACGAGGCCTTGTTTGACGGCAACGGCCTTCCAGGATTGGGTGGCAACATGTACTGACGGTTCTCGAACAGAGGACGGTGTGGGCAGCGCTTTTGTTTGTGGATCTGTCGCCCGCTCGTTCACTCTCCCGACGTACGCATCGGTGTACTCGTCGGAACTTGTAGCTATTACGAAAGCTCTATGTTTTATCGAGGTGTCGGATGGTGATCGTCACGTTATATTCACTGATTCTTTAAGTGGTCTTAAGGCCCTGAACACGTTTCTGTGTGATATTTTGTGCCGTCTTACTGATATGCAACGCCTAGGACGACGGGTGGCTCCCTGTTCGACGTCAAAATGTTGGCTCCCTAGCCATTTTTGAATTTATGGGAATGAGTTGGCGGATGCTGCGGCGAAGCGAGCAGCACATGCCCCGTGCACTCGGTCATTACCACCCCCTGCCACGGACCATTACCGATAAATGTCTATTTTCATCCAAGACAAGTGGCAGGCAGTGTCGGATGCGACGCATTCGAACAAGCTGAGAGCCATCAAGCAACGTCTGTGTCCGTGGAGCTCGTCCTGCCGTAAATCTAGACAGGAAGGGGTGGTACTTTGCCGCCTCCGCATAGGGCACACTTATGCCACACACAGGTATTTGTTATACGGTGACGACAAACCGCAGTGCTCCAGATGTTAAACACAACTGACAGTTCGCCATGTTCTCATCTCATGCCCTTGTTATGCTGACGAACGTAGACGTTATTTTGGGTCTGCCCAGGTGGCTCCCTGAGAGATATTCTGTCGGACAACTCTTCCACTGTCCAATCGGGACGATTGAATTTTTTTTAAAATCAAATGTGTCGTTCTCAGCAATATATAACCCTCGCTGATATACACCGCATGTAAACTTTGTACCACATAGGACCAGAGGAGACGTGTGGTCTAGGGGTAAGATGCTCGTCTCGCAATCGAAAGATTGTGGGTTCGAGTCTCACCTGTCGCTACTCTTCGCCCGCGACCAATCGGCGTGAGAGATTGGCGACGCTACATGACTCGACGGTCGACGTGTCGTAAAACCAATAACCAACCAACAATAGGACCAGGTGGACGGCTACCCACGATGTAAAGCTTGATACTGCACTTCGTTAACTCCAAGAGTTATGGGTGCAAAATGACCACAGCAGTCGACGCGCCCTTAAGCCCAAATATCTAACTAACTAACGGCAACGGCCGTTGCAATCCACGGTGAAGCCGTACGCTGTGCTTGCAAAGCCTGGCTAAGACAGCTGTCGCGTGCATCGTGTGCTGTGTCAGGAACACGGTATCCTGAACGGCCGAAACTTGAGCGCTCGATAGCAATCTAAGCCGGATGTTCGCCGACAATGCCGTACCGTTAATTCCGTATAAAGGGTTTCGTGCCAGCTAGGGGCCGAGTTTGACATTTTCCTCCGTGGTCATGTCCTGTTGAATGTCATTTACGAATGGCCTGCACGTGGTTTGTAGACGAGTGTGTCCTCTGCGAGCGCTGTTCAATAATGAGGATGTGCATATCGCAGTGATGGCAATATATTCTCGCCAATGGGCGGTAGTGCCGTGCGCACAATGAGCGGTGGTATCGTGCGCACAATGGGCAGTAGTATCGTGCGCACAATGGGCGGTAGTGCCGTGCGCACAATGGGCGGTAGTGCTGTGCGCACAATGAGCGGTGGTACCGTGCGCACAATGGGCGGTAATGTCGTGCGCACAATGGGCGGTAGTGCCGTGCGCACAATGAGCGGTGGTACCGTGCGCACAATGGGCGGTAATGTGCGCACAATGAAGCGGCGACGGTGTCCGTCGTCACTTGATCAGCTACACATCGCAGTGATGACGATATATTCTCACCAATGGGCGGTAGTGCCGTGCGCACAATGGGCGGTAGTGCCGTGCGCACAATGAGCGGTGGTACCGTGCGCACAATGGGCGGTAATGTCGTGCGCACAATGAAGCGGCGACGGTGTCCGTCGTCACTTGATCAGCTACACATCGCAGTGATGACGATATATTCTCACCAATGGGCGGTAGTGCCGTGCGCACAATGAAGCGGCGATGGTGTCCGCCGACATTTGATCAGCTACAAGCAGTGGCTGGGATATTTCCGCTTAGTTTGAGGAGGGACGGCAAGTAAGAGGTTAGACTTCGTCTGGGGAATACTTGACGGCGGGCACGAAGTGAACGGAAATGCGCCTTTCTTAGAGAGTATGCATGTACTGATCATGCGAATATGCTGCATGAAGCATTGCCTTGATGCTTAATTGTCTGGTACTATGGATTGAAATTTCATCTATGAGTTTTCGTCACCGGTCGCACCACGCTTAAAACAAAGTGAGCAAAACCTGCCCTAGTTGAAAAATATTGAAAAACGAATGCCTGGGTTCATGCCATGGAAGTCACTCTAGAAAGTTGGCGGTAATTTTCGTTAGCTTGGGCGGTTGGAGGGGGGGGGGAGGAGGCTGTCCCTTCTCGTCCCTGAACTGACCTATATATCATGAGCGGTCGGCGGAGGGTAGGCTGTCCATTTTCCTTTTTGAACTGGCCTGGATATCATGAGGGGTTGGCGGAGGGTAGACTGTCCCTTCCCCTCCCTGAACTGACCTAGAACGGACCTGGATAGCATGGCTGCATGTCTGTGCTCAGCAGGGTGTCCAAATTCAATCAGTTAAGTAACAGCATGTCAGTTTCTTAATCCCTGGAAAAGTGTGATACACAATGGAAATGGAACCACATTCAGCTGATTATTTTCCTCGAAATAAACTGAGACTCCGATTTTGATGACTATTTTCCTCAGAATTTGGAAGGTATCTGCAGTTAAATGGTATGTACATCCTTGACCCGACACCTAATATGGCGAATTTGGACACGTCGGTGTTCAGTACCCACCGGGTATGTCCACGGCCGTGTGGACGCATCGGCCCGGTCTCTGGTGTGGTGAGGTGTGTGCAGTGTTCAGTACCCACCCGGTACGTCCACGGCCGTGAGGACACATCGGCCCGGTATCTGGCTGCCGTGAGGACACATCGGCCCGGTCTCTGGCTGTCGTGAGGACGCATCGGCCCGGCCTCTGGCGTGGTGAGGTGTGTGCAGTGTCGTCCGGTCGGTGTGCCGGGCCGATGCGTCCACGGCCGTGAGGACACATCGGCCCGGTCTCTGGCTGTCGTGAGGACACATCGGCCTGGCCTCTGGCGTGATGAGGTGTGTGCAGTGTTCAGTACCCACCGGGTATGTCCACGGCCGTGAGGACACATCGGCCCGGCCTCTGGCGTGGTGAGGTGTGTGCAGTGTTCAGTACCCACCCGGTACGTCCACGGCCGTGAGGACACATCGGCCCGGTCTCTGGCGTGGTGAGGTGTGTGCAGTGTCGTCCGGTCGGTGTGGCGGGCCGATGCGTCCACGGCCGTGTGGACGCATCGGCCCGGTCTCTGGCGTGGTGAGGTGTGTGCAGTGTCGTCCGGCCGCGTGCTGGACCTGCTATTGCGGTAATGTCGACAGAGCTAGGCCCTAAATGTACATGTCGATGGCAGTTTTGCGAGTCTTAGAATGCCCTCCGACACGTGAAGTTTTTTTTCCGGCACAACAGGTCAGGTCAAAACGTCACATGCTGCTGCTATTATCCAGGGCCCCCGGTCCCGAGGGGTATTACAGGCTAACGTATGGCCTGAGGGACATGGTATAGTCCTGCAAGGCCCTTCCCCGCCCGTGGCCGTCTTCCATGAAGGATCCCCCTTGACTTGTCTCGCACTGAACCGCCCATGTCACCTCGCACCTAAGGGCCTTGCACGGTGATATGTGTCACAGAGTTTGCCCACAGAAAGCCTTCTCAGCTGTGTGGTCCCTCAGACTGTCGCCGTGTCTATTGACAGTCAGCTGCCGAACCTTGTGTCCACCTCTCGCAGTCTCCCAGCCCGCTGTCGCCGTGTCTATTGACAGTCAGCTGCTGAACCTTGTGTCCACCTCTCGCAGTCTCCCAGTCCGCTGTCGCCGTGTCTATTGACAGTCAGCTGCTGAACCTTGTGTCCACCTCTCGCAGTCTCCCAGCCCGCTGTCGCCGTGTCTATTGACAGTCAGCTGCCGAACCTTGTGTCCACCTCTCGCAGTCTCCCAGCCCGCTGTCGCCGTGTCTATTGACAGTCAGCTGCTGAACCTTGTGTCCACCTCTCGCAGTCTCCCAGTCCGCTGTCGCCGTGTCTATTGACAGTCAGCTGCTGAACCTTGTGTCCACCTCTCGCAGTCTCCCAGCCCGCTGTCGCCGTGTCTATTAACAGTCAGCTGCTGAACCTTGTGTCCACCTCTCGCAGTCTCCCAGCCCGCTGTCGCCGTGTCTATTAACATTCAGCTGCTGAACCTTGTGTCCACCTCTCGCAGTCTCCCAGCCCGCTGTCGCCGTGTCTATTAACAGTCAGCTGCTGAACCTTGTGTCCATCTCTCGCAGTCTCCCAGCCCGCTGTCGCCGTGTCTATTAACAGTCAGCTGCTGAACCTTGTGTCCACCTCTCGCAGTCTCCCAGCCCGCTGTCGCCGTGTCTATTAACAGTCAGCTGCTGAACCTTGTGTCCACATCTCGCAGTCTCCCAGCCCGCTGTCGCCTTGTCTATTAACAATCAGCTGCTGAACCTTGTGTCCACATCTCGCAGTCTCCCAGTCCGCTGTCACCGTATCTATCGACAATCAGGTGCCGTACCTTGTGTCCACCTCTCGCAATCTCCCAGCCCGACCAAGCAGCGAGTTTCCGGTCGTGAAGCGCAGCCGGCGTGTGGGCGTTTTCCCCTGTCAGTTGACGGAGCGGCTGGTGTATCATGTGATCGCCTCTACTTCTTCAGCAAAGCGACCCTATCCCATGCTACCTATGGTATGCCTCCTGAATCGCCAGCCGCCAAAAGCCGCTGCTGTTCTGAACTCCTGGTGGGGATGGTAACGTGTGTGTCAAGTGGGTGACGTGTGTGACGAGTCTGTGACGCCGCCGTCTCCGTCACAGGGTGATCACACCGCAGAGTGTGACGTGTGTGACGATGGTGTGACTCGGCCGTCTCCGGCACAGGGTGATCACACCACAGAGTGTGACGTGTGTGACGATGGTGTAACTCGGCCGTCTCCGTCACAGGGTGATCACACCGCAGAGTGTGACGTGTGTGACGATGGTGTGACTCGGCCGTCTCCGTCACAGGGTGATCACACCACAGAGTGTGACGTGTGTGACGATGGTGTGACTCGGCCGTCTCCGTCACAGGGTGATCACAACGCAGAGTGTGACGTGTGTGACGATGGTGTGACTCGGCCGTCTCCGTCACAGGGTGATCACAACGCAGAGTGTGACGTGTGTGACGATGGTGTGACGCCGCCGTCTCCGTCACAGGGTGATCACACTGCAGAGTGTGCCGACGACCGAGTCCGACGAGTCGAGCAGCGAGAACAAGAATCTGTACATCCTCACCGGCCACGAGGCCATGTACTGACGCCGTCCGCGCGGCGCTGGGCCGGTCGCCGCAGCAGGCCAGCACTCTGCAGTCTTCAGTCAGCCGTGACGGGAGTTCAGTGGCCGCAGTCAGTCCGGTGACGCTGACTGGGCCGCAGTGACGAGGCTGGTGTCGCCCAGCTGACCTGACCCGGTCACAGTCCGGTGACGCTGACTGGGCCGCAGTGACTCCCAGTGGCCGCAGTGACGAGGCTGGTGTCGCCCAGCTGACCTGACCCGGTCACAGTGGTCGTGACCGGACCGCCGCCTGGTCTGGCACAGCTGCAAGAGTTTGGCGCGGCGGGGATGGCCCCACTGACACTTCGAAATCTCCGAGTTCGTGAGAGTGGTACCTGTGATGAGGCCTACGGCCGCCACTGTTTCGCCTGTCTCTCCGTCTGTGGGCCTGTCTGTGTGTCTGTGCGTGTGTCCATCTGTCTGCCTGTCTGTCTGTCTGCCAGTAAGTGCGTACTTGTGCATGTGTGGGAGGGGAGGGGTTGTTGCACGGTGGACACATTCTCATCTGTACATTATTCATCAGCGGCGGCCGCGGCGGCTGCAGCGACAATAGGCTGGGGTCCGACACCGCCGGCTTATTGCGGCGCTCTCCGGAGCAGGACTCGTGTAGGGCCGGACGGCATGTAGTGATTGGGAGAAAGTGCGCGAGTGAGAAGTGGAGCTGGACGGGATGTAGTAATTGGGATAAAAGTGCGCGAGTAAGAAGTCGAGCAGGACGGGATGTAGTAAGTGGGAGAAGCTGAGCGGCTATTGTGTGGAGCCGGGCGGGAGCTACATAACCAGTAGCAGTTGATGCGCCCCTAAGCCCGAGCCGGGCGGGATGTGGTGATTGGTAGATTGGAGCGGCGCTCGTGTGGAGCCGGACGGGATGTAGTGATTGGGAGAAATTGCGCAAGTGAGAAGTGGATCCGGACGGCATGCAGTGATTGGAAGACGCCGAGCGGCTCTTGCGTGGAGCCGGACGGGATGTGGTGACTGGGGAGAAGGTGCGGCGTGAGCAGTGGATTGAGAGGCTCCAGCCGTCTGTCAGTACGTTCACCTGTCGCCGGTCGTGTCGGAGCGTCACCGGTCCCGTTTCCAGGTATGTCTGCCGGCTGTGGCAGTGATGTTACGCGGCCGGCGCAGCGCTCCGCAGCCAGCGTGGTCGCAGCGCTGAGCTCTGCTGACCTGAGCCATAGCTGTCGCAGCGCTCCGCAGCCAGCGTGGTCGCAGCGCTGAGCTCTGCTGACCTGAGCCATAGCTGTCGCAGCGCCCTGCAGCCAGCGCAACCGCTGCTCTGAGTTCTGCTGATCTGAGCCATAGCTGTCGCAGCGCTCCGCAGCCAGCGTGGTCGCAGCGCTGAGCTCTGCTGACCTGAGCCATAGCTGTCGCAGCGCTCCGCAGCCAGCGTGGTCGCAGCACTGAGCTCTGCTGACCTGAGCCATAGCTGTCGCAGCGCCCTGCAGCCAGCGCAACCGCTGCTCTGAGTTCTGCTGATCTGAGCCATAGCTGTCGCGAACGTGTCGCCAGCGACCGACTGCTCCGCCCACGAAAACCCGCGCTCCGCCCCCGCGAGCTCTGTCCCATTCCCTGTGACCCCGTGACCCCGCACCCCCGCGCCCCCGCGATGTATGACGTCAGCTCACCACAGCTACCTTCTGTTATGGTATTAGATCGGCCGGTAACGCCGCCGACAGTCAGAGTCTCTGCGTGCCGGTGTGTACGATGCAATACGCTCTAGCTATGGACAATGTGTGTCCGGTCGGCGCTGGGGCTCGTAGGCACAGCGTCGCGTCTCTCACCTCACACGCGTGCTTCGCCTCGATGTCTGTTTCTGGCGCCGTCGCGGCTGTCAGCCTCTCAGGTTCTGACGTCACCGGCCGGAGGAAAGGGCCGCGATGCATGCGAATCTCTGCGATGGACCAGGCGTGTAACTGTTAGTTGGATGGTTTCTGGTGTCGCCGCGTCCATCTGCGGTGTGAAGACAGTCCCGCGCGCGCCGATACGGTGCTGTCGGGTTTTGGCGGGCTACTCACTCCCAGCTGATGCATACAGCAGATCTGCAATTGGTGCTCAGCAAATTACTTCAGAAGCATTGAAATGAATCCGTGTGGTATTGGGAAGATTTGACACCAGTTCGAACGACTGTGCTCTGCAATATTTGAAGCGCCTTCAAGATTCGTCGCCGAATGGTCGAAACAGTCGAAGGGCGAAACAGTGTGCTGATGCAATCCCAAAGATCATGTTTTGAGCAAAATTATGGTTGTCCAGCGCTTTATCGTAGGAATGTGCAGCACACTTCAGTGAGACAGCGCTACCCCGGTTTGTGGTGAGCTCCGCACCTTTGTTCAAACCAAAGTTGATGTGATCCCAGGTTTGGTCGATTTTGTAGGATAATCGAAGTGGAACAAAAGAATATCAGAGAGGATCGTTTGCTCAGGGCGTTTTTATGTATCGGTTGAATTATTTAGCCGATTACTGTGTTGCCGGAGCGAGCCACTGGTATCGGAGGATGTAGTTGTGACTGAGTCGCTAACCCGATCGTGCAGCCACAGTTCATCGGCACAATCTGATAAAACGTGCTGACTGCCGTGTGTAGCTAGGCGTTGTCTGGCCACGTACCGGCGGTGGCCGATGGTGTCTGGGTCAGAGCGGCAGTATCCGGCCGTGGTTCCAGACCAGTCCCACTGCATGCCACTGCACCAGCTGGCGGATTGTGCGGCATTGTGATGTGTCCGGAACGATACACGAAGTAGACAAGTAGTAGCATCCGCCGCTGAGCAACAGCCACCGCAGAGGAATTGGCCCATGGAACTGCGATAACCAGCCCGCGAAGTCCGAATAATTCCACCGGGAAGTGCAACCTATCTACTTAGCTTGTTCTGCAGTTCTTACTTACAGTAAGAACGTTGGGCTCACATACGAAACGAGACGGCATACGGGCATAGGCAAGCATACATAGACATACAGAGACGGACGGAGACAGAGAAACAGAGACACACATACAGAGATAGACAGACATACAGACAGATGATAGAGGGACAGAGACAGACATACAGGGACATGCAAACAGACGACATACATACATGTACAAACAGACTGACGGACAGAGACAGACATACAGAGACAGACGGACGGACAGAGACAGACATACAGAGACAGACGTACAGAGACAGACTGACATACAGACGGACAGAGATATACGGATAGAGATAGACGGACAGAGACAGACATAGAGATACAGAGACAGACTGACATACAGACGGACAGAGATAGACTGATAGAGATAGACTGGCAGAGACAGATATACAGAGGCGAACAGAAACATACAGACGGACGGACGGACAGGTCGGTGGGCGGGCAGATGCTCCTGAGCCGCGGCCGCAGTATAGCAGACGCAGACGTCAGAGCCAGCCCCGTGACGGACGGACGGACAGGTCGGTGGGCGGGCAGATGCTCCTGAGCCGCGGCCGCCGTATAGCAGACGCAGACGTCGGAGCCAGCCCCGTGACGGACGGACGGACAGGTCGGTGGGCGGGCAGATGCTCCTGAGCCGCGGCCGCAGTATAGCAGACGCAGACGTCGGCGCCAGCCCCGTGACGGACGGACGGACAGGTCGGTGGGCGGGCAGATGCTCCTGAGCCGCGGCCGCAGTATAGCAGACGCAGACGTCGGCGCCAGCCCCGTGACGGACGGATGGACAGGTCGGTGGGCGGGCAGATGCTCCTGAGCCGCGGCCGCCGTATAGCAGACGCAGACGTCGGCGCCAGCCCCGTGTCTGGCCCGGTCAGACGGTTCGTGTGACGGGTTTACGCCAGCTTGACTGCTCCAGTCTAGTCCGGAGCCAGCGACGAGTGCCGTAGACTGTGGTCCAGGGTGTGTTCACTTCAGTGGTGTGTCGTTGTCCACCGCTGGTGTCTCCGGCAATGGGACGTGCTCTGTAATGACGCACTCGCTCCGCCCCTGGAGCTGCCCTCCGCCCGCTCAGCCCATGGAACTGCCCTCCGCCCCTGGAGCTGCCCTCCGCCCGCTCAGCCCATGGAACTGCGGTGCGCCCCTGGAGCTGCCCTCCGCCCGCTCAGCCCATGGAACTGCGGTGCGCCCCTGGAGCTGCCCTCCGCCCCTGGAGCTGCACTCCGCCCGCTCTCCTCATTGTCGGCCGGTCCGGCACGGCACATTGCTTGATCCGTCACGGCTGCCCGCTATGCACTCTTCAATCACCACTCTTCCGCTCACGAAGCCTGCTGTTGGATTTTCGCTTGTGGCTACGGTGTGCTCGTTGACAGTATGTACGTAAGATGTGTCGACGCATCTGGCACACGCTCCCACACAGCCATCGTGTGCGGCACCATCGTGTGCGGTCGGCGAGTCCTGAAGTCCGCGTAGTCGGTGGTGACTTTCCACCACCTCCTGTTCATTCCCTACTCAATGCCGAAATCATTACGATCAATTACCAAACTCACGATATCCGCTCCTTCGGTTTCAGTTTCCCATCGCCCGTGACCCAACTCTTCCCCGTGCTGGTATTGACGTCGGACAGTTTGTGTGACGGCAGTGACGCTGGCGCTGTTTTGGCAGTTCCTGGGCGCGCCTTTCGAACCGCTCCACCGAACCGGTGACTTATGTTCATGGTGAACCATCCCTCCCCCCCCCGCCTGCCCGCCCGCCCCATTTTTAACATCGCTCGTTAAAGATTTCCCCATTTTTAACATCGCTCGAGTCCCTGCATGATTTAATGCAGACATTTTTCCCACCCGTCAACCATCAACTTCGTGCACGTGCCCGGTGGCAGCCTTGTACTGCTCGTCCCGCACCGTTTGTGGTACTTGTGGCGCTGTCCCTCCACCTCACAAACATCCCAGACGCGTTTTGTTTATAATGAATCTACCAAATACGCTGGAGTGTGCTGGACGTGACATGACACGCCGCAGTGTGCTGGACGTGACGTGACACGCCGCAGTGTGCTGGACGCGGCATGTCACGCCGCAGTGTGCTGGACGTGACATGACACGTCGCAGTGTGCTGGACGTGACATGACACGCCGCAGTGTGCTGGACGTGACATGACACGCCGCAGTGTGCTGGACGTGACATGACACGCCGCAGTGTGCTGGACGTGACATGACACGCCGCAGTGTGCTGGACGTGACATGACACGCCGCAGTGTGCTGGACGTGACGTGACACGCCGCAGTGTGCTGGACGTGACATGACACGCCGCAGTGTGCTGGACGTGACATGACACGCCGCAGTGTGCTGGACGCGGTATGACACGCCGCAGTGTGCTGGACGTGACATGACACGCCGCAGTGTGCTGGACGTGACATGACACGCCGCAGTGTGCTGGACGTGACATGACACGCCGCAGTGTGCTGGACGTGACATGACACGCCGCAGTGTGCTGGACGTGACATGACACGCCGCAGTTGTGCTGGACGTGACATGACACGCCGCAGTGTGCTGGACGTGACGTGACACGCCGCAGTGTGCTGGACGTGACGTGACACGCCGCAGTGTGCTGGACGTGGCATGTCACGCCGCAGTGTGCTGGACGTGACATGACACGCCGCAGTGTGCTGGACGTGACATGACACGCCGCAGTGTGCTGGACGCGGTATGACACGCCGCAGTGTGCTGGACGCGGTATGACACGCCGCAGTGTGCTGGACGTGACATGACACGCCGCAGTGTGCTGGACGCGGTATGACACGCCGCAGTGTGCTGGACGTGACATGACACGCCGCAGTGTGCTGGACGCGGTATGACACGCCGCGGTGTGCTGGACGTGACATGACACGCCGCAGTGTGCTGGACGTGACATGTCACGCCGCAGTGTGCTGGACGCGGTATGACACGCCGCGGTGTGCTGGACGTGACATGACACGCCGCAGTGTGCTGGACGTGACATGTCACGCCGCAGTGTGCTGGACGCGGTATGACACGCCGCGGTGTGCTGGACGTGACATGACACGCCGCAGTGTGCTGGACGTGACATGACACGCCGCAGTGTGCTGGACGTGACATGACACGCCGCAGTGTGCTGGACGCGGTATGACACGTCGCAGTGTGCTGGACGTGACATGACACGCCGCAGTGTGCTGGACGTGACATGACACCCGCAGTGTGCTGGACGCGGTATGACACGCCGCAGTGTGCTGGACGTGACATGACACGCCGCAGTGTGCTGGACGCGGCATGACACGCCGCAGTGTGCTGGACGCGGTATGACACGCCGCAGTGTGCTGGACGTGACATGACACGCCGCAGTGTGCTGGACGTGACATGACACGCCGCAGTGTGCTGGACGTGACATGACACCCGCAGTGTGCTGGACGTGACATGACACGCCGCAGTGTGCTGGACGCGGTATGACACGTCGCAGTGTGCTGGACGTGACATGACACGCCGCAGTGTGCTGGACGTGACATGACACGCCGCAGTGTGCTGGACGTGACATGACACGCCGCAGTGTGCTGGACGTGGCATGTCACGCCGCAGTGTGCTGGACGTGACATGACACCCGCAGTGTGCTGGACGCGGCATGTCACGCCGCAGTGTGCTGGACGTGACATGACACGCCGCAGTGTGCTGGACGTGACATGACACCCGCAGTGTGCTGGACGTGACATGACACGCCGCAGTGTGCTGGACGCGGTATGACACGCCGCAGTGTGCTGGACGTGACATGACACGCCGCAGTGTGCTGGACGCGGCATGTCACGCCGCAGTGTGATATTAGTGTGTGTATTGTACAGAACTCATTCGTGACACCAACATTTTCATAATACAATGTAAAGGCACCACCGAGTCTTCATTGCCGTCAGTTTTTGATGCTGGATGGAGTGGGTCAGGTGATGCCAGATAAAGTAGGTCAGATGGTTCAGGTGGCGTTGGGTGGGGTGGGTCATCTGGTGCCGGATGGGGTGGGTCAGGTGGTGTTGAGTGGGGTGGGTCATCTGGTGCCGGATGGGGTGGGTCAGGTGGTGTTGAGTGGGGTGGGTCAGGTGGCGCTCAGTGTGGTGGATCAGATGTTGCCGGATAGGGTTGGTCTGATGGATCAGGTGGTGTTGAGTGGGGTGGGTCATCTGGTGCCGGATGGGGTTGGTCTGATGGGTCAGGTGGTGTTGAGTGGGATGGGTCAGGTGGTGTTGAGTGGGGTGGGTCAGGTGGTGTTGGGTGGGGTGGGTCAGGTGGCGCTCAGTGTGGTGGATCAGATGTTGCCGGATAGGGTTGGTCTGATGGGTCAGGTGGTGTTGGGTGGGGTGGGTCAGGTGGCGCCGGGTGAGGTGATCTTGTTATACCGGCTGGAGTGGGGATGCCATAACGCAGCACGCGAGAGCATGCCTCTGCCGCAGTTGACCCACTCCCAACAGATGGCACTTCCCCGCCAGTGGATACGCACGACCACCCCACCAACCCTGCTCTATTTCTGACGGTACCCGCCAGGTATGTACCGTTGGTTTGCCTAGTGTGTGTGTGGGGGGGGGGTTGGCCGACATCAGCACACACCAGGGGCTGCGGAGGTGTGCGCCAAACGCTGCCGCCTGTGTCCGCGCGAGGCATGTTGTCTACTTGTTGGCCTGAGTATCGCCACGCTGACTAAGGGTGTCGCGACGACAGGCTGCGAGGAATTTCTGAGAGGTCTTGGAGGTCTAGGGGTCTTAGAGGTGCCTAGGAATGGAACGAAGTGCTTCGGGGATGATAGGGGGAATTTTTTAACTTCGTCAATAGCCCGATCTTGGGTGTCTATCAGTTTGATCGTTGTAGGCGTTTCAGCGCATCATCCAACCGTAAAAGTGAAGTAGGTCAGCCCCACCTCCCGATTGCAGTGATATATCAGCCGTATAGTATATCATATCGATAGTTGTCATAGGATTAACATAGTGGTCATAGGATAAGGCTGGCCCGATAAGGCCGGGGACGAGCTACCGGGCGGCCGTGTCGGTGCATTGACGGCACGTTAAACTTGCGGTCAAAATTCTGCTGTTGAACCGGAATTCATGGATCGGGTGATGGGTCTATGGTTCACGCAACAAGCTCTGCTTAGGAATAGGACCTTGGTTCATAAAGCCACTCCAGCAAGAACTCTATTTTTTTTTATTTTAAATGCTTATAATAGGATAGATATATCAGTAGGTCAGCCCAATTGTAGTAGACGTGTTTCGAAACCTCCGCAAGGTATGTTGATATTAAACTGCATTGCATATCGGTAGTGTCAACGCCAATCCTTTTTTAGGGTATCATGGGCCTCCTTACTGTCCATAGTATGGGCGCTAAATGATCAAATCTGGTCGAGGCGCCCTGCAACTCAAATAACAAGCATACTGTCCATAGTGAGCTACCACGGAGCCTCAAACCTATGGCTGTAAGCAATCTTTTCGGCGAACTGCTTAATATTAATGTTTACTCCTCCAAGCTCTCACATTCTCGGTTGCCTGAAATGCGTGCTTACAAAGTCACACCTGTGCACACTGCGGACGTAGTCGGATTGGTCGTGGTGCACTTATGACCTCGCCGTCCCGTGCAAACGTGAGGCTGTCTGAACTACAGAGCACTACCTTGACTCTCACTTATATCTCCCGTTCGCGGACACGAGACGACTCTGAGTGAGGTGGTCGGCCGATGGTCGGAGTGGCGGACGCCGGCTCAGCTGGAGTGGACGCTCCGGCAGCCAGGTGACGCCTGCTGCCCGCTCATCTTTGCCACGCGCACGGTCAGTGACGCGGTGTGGCGAACCGTCAGCTGTCGGCCAGTCGTGACGTCACTGTCGGCCGGTGGCCGGACGGCAGCGTCACCAGGTGTCTGAGTTAGCAGGCGGCCCGTCAGCGCTGACGCAGCTATGGATTGTGGCGGGAATGGTCGCTGGTGGTCGGCGGGACAGCATCTCACGCGAGCTCGCCGAAGCTCAGCCGGCCGGCTGGTTTTCCGCAAAGCTTACTAGGTGGTGTGCACGCAGGTTATGGACTATCAAGCTGCGCACACGATCCAGGTGGACCAGGAGCAGCACACCGTCTGGGAGACAGAAGTAGAGAGCAGTAGAACAGGAGAGCTATGTAGGGTCAAAATCAATTCGGCACCTACGGGAGGCTGGGTTCAGCCATATCGAAGGCGGATGCGTCTCAACCATTCTTTAGAATTTAGATACAATTCCATTCCATCCAAAAAACCATTCCATACAACTTAAATCGTGCAGCAACGCACCTAGATGTGATTTCGTAGAAACATTTTGTCGTGGCGGACCCCTGCTGAAGAGGATTGGTTCACTTCTTCCGTGCAGAAGAGCTGAACTTCAGAAGTGCGTGTCCGAGGGCCTTCAGGCCACCACGAGTAACGGATCATTGTAACCAGAGCAGACCTGACCAGACCCAATTCTGCCGGGCCAAGCCAAACCAGACCAGGCCAGACCAGACTTGACCCGACCTGACCAGACCAGACCAGACCCGACCGGGCTAGACCAGATGGGCCCGGGCTAGACCAGACCCAACCGGCTGCTTTTCCAATCGGGCCGGTGAAGGACCGAGGGCCACTTGTTGCTTCGTCACACCTCGTGAGAGCTTCGGGGAAATTAAGTTGGTTGGCATGCAGCTGACACACGAACCAGTGCACTTATATATATTTATATATATATATATATATATATATATATATATATATATATATATATATATTGCATTATAGTGCGGTGCACTATACATATGTACATTACAGGGAATTATATATATATATATATATATATCAGTATTCCTCACGACAATCTCCGACCCACAGGGGCTCCAATATAGGTGACTAGACCAGACTAGAATAATTTAATAGAGAAGATTGATCACACGATCTCAGTCTTTAGTGGCCTTCTTACAGCCAAACTATTCAGATATTAACGTGGATCCGAGCAAGAGCGGGTGCATCACAGATAAACGAAAATCTGCAGTTGCGCTGGACACATCAAAGGGTGGCTTCCTAGTTCCTACCGTATTACAAAATTCCCCTACCATAGATTATGATCCGTACAATAACTTTGGCGCAACGGAGAATTTCACCCACGTGCGCTTGTGAATCCGTGCTGGATATGACTAAATTTGAATTCGGTGAGTACGTTCATGGTCACAGGAGACCAAAGTGGTATCAATCCGGCACAACAATCATTATCTTTCAATGTGCAAGGGAAGAAAATAGCCTCCTTAACCTCCACACGGTTAAATATAACGAAAGCTGAAATTAATCGTGCCATAGCGTGTTTCTATATTTGTCCCTACCATTTTTGAAAGGAAGGCGAAATTTAGCTCGCAAATAAAAAAACATCGAAAACAAAACTGCCGGCAACGATGTCCACGGCAGCAAACATGGGTATCGCCAATGATTTTGGATAAGGCGAGGGGAGAGCGTTTTAGGTCGATTCTACAGTGACTTTAGGTCGATACCCGTATGCTATAGGCGTAATGTTAAACTTCACGAAGTTTGAGGAGAAGACTCCCCCCCACCATGGCGGCGCCTATGCCATGAATTACCGATGAGTGCCCAAGACCACCCACATTTGGATACCAGCCGGCGTACTTTTATAGCCAGTTGTTTTAGCAATGAGCCAAAGGTGACTGGAATCACTTCGTGCCAAGTCGCACCGCATGTGTTATGGGTGACTAATGCCGGTATTGGCATTCCCTAGCTTCATACTCCACGCGCCAAAACTATGAATGGCTTCGCCCGGAAACAAATTGCACCGCGAACTTTGCTTCTTCTCTTTCATGCCAGAGTTGTACCCAATTCACACAGACGTTTACTGCTGGCAGAGTTATGGATAATATTGTTGCGTTACTTCATTATATTAGTAGACTGAATAATAAAGCGATTTTCGGTCAGATTTTGGCGGAAATAACATATCAAAGAATGCATGCTGAGATCCTTACACTCTACCCAAAAAGGAATAAGGAACATGACGAATATAAATGCACCTATTGGTATCTCGGGTAAGCGGCTTGATGAAATCTTCGAAGTCTTTCAAATATGAGAAACATTACCTTGAAGTTTGACGAGGAAAACCGAACGAGTTCCTTTTCATCGCTTGTCTTATCAAAAGACATACAATCACGATACACACATGTTTCGACATTCCGCACACGCTTGATAAGGCTTCCAATTGCCATTGCCACAGATGATCCGTTATCGAGAACGGCGCAGTCCCCACGACGATAAGGCACAACAATGCCAGCGTGCCGGGGTAAGTGTCGACTGGTTCCCGCCAGCTCCACCGTGTAGTAACGTGCATAGCGACGCAAGTCACAATCGAGATCGGTACAGAACTGCGGCTGTGTACACAGGATACATATACGGTACACCAGCACAGTGGCGTAGCCAGGATTTGGTCCAGAGGGTGCGAACATCTGAAGAGGGTTCCCTTCACTTTTCCGATACTCCTCGGATTTCGGGCACTTTGTTTTCAAAGGGCCCCATGTGTATGTATGTGTGTGTATATATATATATATATATATATATATATATATATATATATATATATATATATATATATATATATATATTTATATATATATATATATATATATATATATATATATATGCATGCAAATATGGTCAAATACGTGGGGAAATCAGGGACACCTCGTTGGAGTGGCTAATGTTACACCTCCAATCAAGCTCCAACAGTCCGATAATGACAAGAGAAACAACCCGTTTAGCTGCCGACAACACCGCTCTAGCTCTCAGGAACCCTTCATAGTCCCCGACAGCCTTTCGGGCTATCAGACATTCTAGCTCTGACACGAGCCCTCAGCACCCCTCACAACTATCGGTAGCCATTAGTGACTCTCTAGATCTCAGGAAGCCCTGCTGTTCTCATCGGGGCCCCTTTCAACCTGCCAGGGGCCATTCCCAGTTATCGACAGCTTTTTTTGGTTTCAAGCACATTCTATGCCCTGAGGCTGGCCCTCAGTATTCCTCACCAGGGGCGCTGCCAGGACTTTCTGAAGGAGGCCGACCCAAAAAGAACTGATGATACATAGAAAACGTTCGTCGCGAGAAGCACGCCGGAATTTTCTGGCCTTGTACGGTAGCAGTCCCACAATTTATTCTTTGATCTAGTGCATTTTCGGTTCCTGGAGGGGGTCCCCTTGGCTGCGCCTCTGTTTCTAACGGTAATCGCCAGCCCACAGGGAAACCTTTTGGCTCTCAGGGGACCTTGTTCGTGCAATAAAGGTCGCTCTCAACCTCAGGAGAATTCAAGTTCGGTCTCTCGCTCTCGCTCTCAGCAGCGGCCGACTGTGCCCTTGGTGGCGGACGTCATGCGCCCGCTCGGGCCGGGGACCGAAGCGGCCGCGCCCGTGCACGCGAACACAGCTGATGGGTCACTTGAGCTGACAGCCCTTGCGTGTGCCGTATATTCGGTCGAGTTCCACGCGGGCTGCATTCGTGACGAACCTGCGCTGCTTGGCCACCAGGGTGTCCCTCCACTTGTCGGGCCTGAAACACGCCGCACATGCCGTCAGCTGTGGCACGAGACATGCGCGATACACATTCATGGTCTGTTTGGCCACCAGGGTGTCCCTCCACTTGTCGGGCCTGAAACACGCCGCACATGCCGTCAGCTGTGGCACGAGACATGCGCGATACACATTCATGGTCGGTTTGGCCACCAGGATGTTCCTCCACTTGTCGGGCCTGAAACACGCCGCACATCCCGTCAGCTGTGGCACGAGACATGCGCGATACACATTCATGGTCGGTTTGGCCACCAGGATGTTCCTCCACTTGTCGGGCCTGAAACACGCCGCACATCCCGTCAGCTGTGGCACGAGACATGCGCGATACACATTCATGGTCTGTTTGGCCACCAGGGTGTCCCTCCACTTGTCGGGCCTGAAACACGCCGCACATGCCGTCAGCTGGCCCGTGACAATCACAGTGCACCACGATGATCTGTTATTCGGGTAACTCTGCATTGCCACAGAAACCGGCTGGACGCTTGCTGGTGAGTTACTTGAAATCCCAACGTGATTGAGAAATATCAGCTTTGTCATAACCTTCGCTTGAAGCTGATGCCTTGTCAACATGAGGTTAAGTTCACTAAGTGTGCGAGAAGTAGCTTAGAACGGACCCACGTAAGTCACAGCAGGCGGCTCTCCCGCCCTCTCCCGCCCCTCAGGAAACCGTCACAGGTGAGATAGGGAGCACCGGCCCCTGGCATGAGTGGCGGCGGTGCACAGGCTGGCAACCAGGGCTCCGTAGCTGGTAACCAGGGCTTCCGTAGCTGGCAACTATGGCTTCTGTAACTGGTAGTCATGGCTTTCGTGGCTGGTAGCCATGGCTTCCGAAGCTGGTAACCAGGGCTTCCGTAGCTGGTAACCAGGGCTTCCGTAGCTGGTAACCAGGGCCTCCGTGGCTGGTGTTAGGAGGCAGTCGGACGGTCAGTCAGCCGGACGGTCAGTCAGCCAGACGGCTTGTTTAGTTTTCTGAAGTCAATCGCGAATCGGTTACTTCCATCCTTTTTGCGAGCGATCACTATCGGGGCAGCCCAGGGACTGTCTGAGTCCTCAATGATACCAGCGTCTAACATCACTTTAATTTGTTCCTCTACGTATTTTCGCTGAGAGAATGGGGTTTTGTAAGGAGCTTGGCGGATCGGTGGGTTGTCTCCAGTGTCAATGTCCATTTTGATGACATCAGTCGTTCCAAGATCTGCGTCAGTCTCGGCAAATAAGTCAGTGTTAGCACGTAACAGCTGTTCGAGTCTGTCTTTGTCTGCACCAGTCAGGTGAGCCAGCTTGGCTTGATCAAGCGGGTCAAAGGGAGCGGTTGGCGGTGTCAGTTCAATGTCCTGTGACTCAGGCCGATGAGTGACATGCGGTAACTGCCGCAGAGCCGAGCAGTGAGCGGCCACGTCAAGTGTCGCACACCGGGCGGCATACAGTTTGCAGATGGCAAGGTCGGCCATGCTCAGACATCCCCTTCCCGTACCAGACTTAACTTTCAACAGTGCGCGCGCGCGCGACAGTGATTGCCAAAAATGTTTGCGGAAAATTGTATTTGTGTTTAGTTAATAGGAACATTGTTTAGTTATTACCATGGATCAGAGAATGGGTAACCCTTATAAACCTCCTAGACTAACCCACGTAGAACCATGTGTAATCGGTACTTGTGCTAATTAGTTGTCGTATCGTAGGTGTCTGTTGATTCGTATGTGATTGTAGAAGGCCGTGATATGTCTGAGTGGAAGCTCAGGATTAATCTGGGAATTGATCCGATCTTTTGGACCTCTCGCTGTGTTGTAATAGAGTTAGTTTTTGAGTGTCTTAATCCCATAAATTCAGCCCCCTACCCCCTCCGTTCCTGGCGCGACAAGGCTCAGGCACCTAGACTGGCGTCCGCCTGTCTGATGCCGACGTAATCACGACGTAAAACCGCCCATTTACGTCACATCCCGGTTCCAGAAGGTTCTACTGCCGTCTGGAAGGGGAAGTTGACTTCAATAGTGATGGTTGCTATGTTATATTTACGTTATACTTTTACAATCTCTAGGTTTACGAGATTATTTCAATTACAGTTACGGGATAGCCAAAAGTATGATTTTATATGAACACTGTTACATCTAATATTTAACGACGGCGCCAGGGCGCGCTGGTCGGATAGGGAAGGGGAAGGGGCAAGGTCCACTGACCGGCCCCGACTGGAGCGGTGGTTTGATTACGTCGGCATCAGACAGGCGGACGCCAGTCTAGGTGCCTGAGACTTGTCGCGCCAGGAACGGAGGGGGTAGGGGGCTGAATTTATGGGATTAAGACACTCAAAAACTAACTATTACATCAGTCAGCCAGACGGTCAGTCAGCCGGACGGTCAGTCAGCCGGACGGTCAGTCAGCCAGACGACCTGACGTTGGTGAGATGAAGGAGACCCTACACTAACCGTCCCGCGATCTGATGTGACTCGAATTGGTTGGCCGAAGCCAATCCCAGCCAACGTGGTGGTGGTTGCACACCTCGCTACATTGTAAGCCAGAACAGCGACAACTCAAAACTGGTCTGTACAAATATAATTCATCGGTGGTTTGCGGGATCTCGAAGTGTTTGACCAAAAGGATACCAAGTGCCGCATGTTTCCCAAAACAGTAACAAACAACTGATGACAAACTAGGCGGAGTTTGTTGCGTAGAACTCCCGATACCAAAACCCGAGCGGATAATTCCAATTCAACAGCAGAATGGTGACCGAAGTTCTCCGTGCCGACACTGTTCCGACACGGCGGCCCTGGTGCCGCCACTGTCCCGACACGGCCGCCCTGGTGCCGCCACTGTTCCGACACGGCCGCCCTGGTGCCGCCACTGTTCCGACACGGCCGCCCTGGTGCCGCCACTGTCCCGACACGGCCGCCCTGGTGCCGCCACTGTCCGGGCACGGCCGCCCTGGTGCCGCCACTGTGCCGACACGGCCGCCCTGGTGCCGCCACTGTTCCGACACGGCCGCCCTGGTGCCGCCGGTGTCCCGACACGGCCGCCCTGGTGCCGCCAATGTTCCGACACGGCCGCCCTGGTGCCGCCAATGTCCGACACGGCCGCCCTGCATATGATATACACGATGTACAGCCTTCGTATGATGCATACGAAGGCTCGTGCGTTCAAGGCCGGCTGACCGAGCCAGCTTACAGTTTCCTACGAGCAGTCGGCTCGAGAGAGTGACGACGTAATAGAGCTCGGCGAGCACGTCGAGCCTCTACGACGGGGAAGTGAGGGGGTTGGCTGCTTGTGTTTGGGTTAGCATAGCAGCATAGACATAGCAGAGGCTGGGCTTTCGAGGAGCTCAACCGAACATTTTGACCGTAAAAGTTAATATAAACACAGAAAGATTGTTGGGGCTCCAGAACCAAACATTCCGAAATTCGATTTTTAAACCACCAAATGTGGGGGTGGGGGCGGGGGATGTGGACGGAACGAGAAGACAGTCACAATCCCATCCCTCTAGCGTGAAAATCGTTCCTGCGCCCCTGGGGTTGGACCCACTTGAAGACTAAAGGCGGCGACACCAATGGTATAAGTTAAGTATAAGGAGCTGATTTCAGGCTGGTGAGTCTGCCAACTGAGCTACCGCGCGGAACAGCTTCCAGGGCGCTGGTGGGAGACAGTGGGAGACAGTGACCCCAGTTACCATATCTGTGCAGCTGTGTGTCGACAGGCAGTTGGCTCCTCTCAGACGCTGTCGCACGTCTCTGTAGCCGATGATTCTCAACCTCACGACGTGTGATAGTTTACCGGCCGTCGTCAGCACACGCTCACACCAGACATTTGTCAGTACACGCGCACACCAGACATTTGTCAGTACACGCTCACACCAGACATTTGTCAGTACACGCTCACACCAGACATTTGTCAGTACACGCGCACACCAGACATTTGTCAGCATACGCTCACACCAGACATTTGTCAGCACTCGCTCACACCAGACATTTGTCAGCATACGCTCACACCAGACATTTGTCAGCACTCGCTCACACCAGACATTTGTCAGCGCACGCTCACACCAGACATTTGTCAGCGCACGCTCTCATCCTGTGTATCGACTGGAGTTGATACGGTCAGGCAAGCCAGCACTGCACTTACTTGTAAAGTTTTATTCCTGGTTTATGGACCAGAAAGGCGTTGTTGAGAATCATGAAGTCGTAGTCTTGCACGCACATCGCATACCCCTGTCGGAGAGGAGAGGCAACAGGTGGTTAGCAAGAACGAGCTACTTCACCGTCTGTCGCTATCACAACATATATACATAGGCTATATATATATATATATATATATATATATATATATATATATATATGTGTGTGTATATGTGTGTGTGCGCACCCGCACGTGCGCGCGCGTCTGTGTGTGTGTGTGTGTGTGTGTGTGTAATAACCATTATAATAATAATAATAATAGTACTAATGACAATACCATTAATCATAATAACTACCACACTAATGCTACACTCATCAGCGTGGATCCCATTTGTGTCCCAGAACATGAACAGCTGTGTATTAATTAATCAGACCACCCATTACCAACTGTCGAGTGTCAGGCCGGCCTGACCTCACCCCGCCACTGAACCACGGCCGGTGAGGCGGCCAGGTGGTCCCGGAGCAGGCCGCAGCGCCCGGACGGGACGGGCCGTCCCAGACTCGTCCTCACCGGCCAGCTGGGCTGATGTCGGCTCCACTAGGAGGTGCGTGATCGATGGCCGCCGAGCTGGACCGTGCACCCCCCCCCCCCTACTTATCGCGGCTGGATAGCCCCAGGCAGACCTGGCCGGCCGCAAACGGCCAGCAATGGCCGCACACACCCGACGTCAGTCTGAACGAGCACGAACGACCACGAACGAGCACAGACGACCACAGACGGGAACGGGCGACCTCAAACAAGCACGGACGCAAACGAACACGGACAACCACAGACGACCACAGACAAGAAAGGGCGACCACAAACGAGCACGGACGCTCACAAACGAGCACGGACGACCACAAACGAGCACGAACGACCACACACGAACACGGACAACCACAGATGACCACAAACGAGCACGGACGACCACAGACGAGAACGGGTGACCACAAACGAGCACGGACGACCACAGATTGGAACGGGCGACCACTTCGGCAATATTTCACTCTGTACATCCATCGTCGCTTCCCCTCGTGAATGTATTGTCTGTTCACTTTGTGTGTGTGTGCGTTTTTTTGCCATCGTACATGAAGCATTCAGTGCGGTGCTTCGCGTCTGGCCTTCATCCTTGTTCTTCTTCATGTGTGTAGTTGCATGAGCCTATGTGGCTCCTACTATAGTGCACGTTTTTGTCTTCTCTTGTCTTGTCTTGTTCGATAAACATGCCGAAAACTAACCAGAGAATACAAAAAGGAGCTTTGATATCAGAAACAGAAATACAATTTTCCTCTCCGACCTAGTCGATAATTTTCGTCTACAAATCCAGCATGTCGAAGCATAATTTCAACCCTGTTCTGTGGACACCTCCACCGGCGCCACCCTTGTTACATCTATTGTGAGGGTCTTGGCAATAGCTAGATAGCACGAACTAAGTGCAACAAAGCGCAAAATCTGTGCATCGCAACGCGCCCCCGACGGCTCTGACTTCTGAGAGACATCGCAGCGCTCCTCGACGGCACTGACTCTGTGGGACATCGCAGCGCTCCCCGACGGCACTGACTTCTGAGGGACATCGCAGCGCTCCCCGACGGCACTGACTCTGAGGGACATTGCAGCGCTCCCCGACGGCACTGACTCTGGGGACATTGAGGCAGGCTCCTCGACGGCATGCTGACGGGACTTCTGACACGAGGGACTCTGGGGACATCGCAGCGCTCCCCGACGGCACTGACTCTGAGGGACATTGCAGCGCTCCCCGACGGCGCTGACTCTGTGGGACATTGCAGCGCTCCTCGACGGCACTGACTCTGTGGGACATTGCAGCGCTCCCCGACGGCACTGACTCTGAGGGACATTGCAGCGCTCCTCGACGGCACTGACTTTCTGTGGGACATCGCAGCGCTCCCCGACGGCACTGACTTTCTGAGGGACATCGCAGCGCTCCTCGACGGCACTGACTCTGAGGGACATCGCAGCGCTCCTCGACGGCACTGACTCTGTGGGACATCGCAGCGCTCCCCGACGGCACTGACTTTCTGAGGGACATCGCAGCGCTCCTCGACGGCACTGACTCTGTGGGACATCGCAGCGCTCCTCGATGGCACTGACTCTGTGGGACATCGCAGCGCTCCCCGACGGCACTGACTCTGTGGGACATCGCAGCGCTCCCCGACGGCACTGACTTCCTGAGAGCCTTCGTGGAGAGCTAATTGAAAACGTGTGCAATTATTCACCAATGGCTGCAGCCAGCTTGAGGAAGGGCAAAAGGCAACAACGTTTGACTTTTTTCTTTTTCTTATTGAGTTTTTCTCGTCTGCAGCGCGACTTTAACATCCGGGTAGCACCTACACTTTGGTGGCGTGTGAAAGAAGTCGGAGTTCCACGGTGATCATTTTGGAGTCATTTCGACCCATGCAAGGCTGTAAGACTGCTAAAACACTGAAAGGCAGGTGGCGGACAGAATGTGGAAGTGCCGACGCCACACAATGGTATCACGCTTCACGCCCTGATGAGCCCATGCGTGACCGCCGCGCCGGCGTGACAGGGTGCTGTCGTGCGTGTACCATGTCCGGTGACATGGTGCAGCGGCGGAGCACGTGTCACGCTCCGGTGACACGGCACGGCGACGGAGCACGTGCACCCCCTAGGCCGACACGACGTTGCAGGGGCTGGGCATCTCACGTGACGAGCGGTGGTGACACAGGCGAGCGTCACGGCCACGTGTAGCGTGTGTGGTCGATAGCACGTGCATCGGCACACGCCGAGCACCGGGCCGCTGCGCCGCGAACGTCAAGCAGCAGGGCGGCCATCCAACCGACAGACAGCAGCAGGACGGCCATCCAGCCGACTGACAACGCTTCACGTCAAGCATGCTGCCCACGAAATATTCCACACCGCGACTGATGGTGAGTGTTCACCAGTAGCGCCGGCCATTGAGGGGGGGGGGGGCATGTAGCAGGGGCCTCCGCCGTCAGGCTTGAACAGGAAGCCCGGGTTTCTACTGAGATGGCTCAGCGGCAGGAGTAATTCCAATAGTTTTCTCCAAGGTATTATTAATTTTGTTAGCATAGGATTAGCTTGGTATCGGTATTATTCCAATTCCAACATTTTGAATCAGATTTGTGCATCATCTGAACTGTACCCACTCACCCCTATTTCCCTCCCCGAAGTATCCTATCAATATTTAGCCACATAACCGCGCTCTGAAAACCAGCGCGGCTGTTCGCTTGGGGCCCACACGCCTTTTCAACCACAGATTGATATATGCAGTCTGCACGCATACGCGACCGCAGCAGTTGGGTGAGGCTCATAAGATCTACTTTAAGAAGATCTATTTTCAGAAAATCTACATTCAGATCTATTTTTTTTAAATCTACGTTCAGAAGATCTATGTTCACAAGATCTACTTGGAGGAGGAAATGTTCACCAGATCTACTTCCAGGACTAAATTGTTCAGAAGATCTACTCGAAGACGAAAGTGTTCACAAGATCTACCAATACTTGGAGATGTTCACAAGATCTACTCCCAAGTCGGAATGTTCAGAAGATCTACAAATTGACCGCAAGTGTTCAGAAGATCTACTCCCCAGTGCAAATGTTCAGAAGATCTACTGATAGCTCGAAATGTTCACAAGATCTACTCCCTGGTCTGAATTGTTCAGACGATCTACTCGAAGACGAAAGTGTTCACAAGATCTACTCCCAGGTCGAAATGTTCCGAAGATCTACAAATAGGCCTCTAGTGTTCAGAAGATGTACTACTAGAAATGTTCAGAAGATCTACTGCTGGAATTGTTAAGAAGATCTACTCGGAGGATGGAAGTGTTCACAAGATCTACTCTCGGGACTGAATGTTCAGAAGATCTGCTCTTGGCCCGGAACGTTCTAATCCAACCTAACCTAACATAACCTAACCTAACCTGACCTAACCTAGAGAGTAGATCTCATGAACATGCCGGGCCAAGAGGAGATCTTCTGAACATCCGGTCCCGAGAGTAGATCTTGTGAACACTTCCATCCTCCGAGTAGATCTTCCGAACATTTCCAGTAGTAGATCTTCTGAACATTTCCAGCAGTAGATCTTCTGAACAACTGAGGCCTATTTGTAGATCTTGTGAACATCTCCAAGTATTAGTAGATCTTGTGAACACTTTCGTCTTCGAGTAGATCTTCTGAACAATCCAGTCCCGAGAGTAGATCTTGTGAACATCTCCCTCCTCGGAGTAGATCTTCTGAACACTTCCAGCCATCAGTAGATCTTCCGAATATTTCAAGCTATCAGTAGATCTTCTGAACATTTGCATTGGGGAGTAGATCTTCTGAACATTTGAGGCCTATTTGTAGATCTTCTGAACATTCAGAATTGGGAGTAGATCTTGTGAACATTCAGACCCGAGAGTAGATCTTGTGAAAATAGATCTTTTGAAAGTAGATCTTGTGAAAATAGATCTTCTAAAAGAAGATCTTCTGAACGTAGATCTTTTGAAAGTAGATTTTATGAGCTTCTCCCGTTGCAGCCATTGGTCGAAAATTGCACACATTTTCAGGGAGATTTCCCATTGATTACAACAAGCCCTGAAAACCTGCGAAAAGGCGTGCACCGGCACTCTTAAAAGATAATTATCCACCAGTCCCTGCAGACTTTCCCTGATGTGGTCCTGGCTATGGCTAAGTTCTGGGTATGGTCCTGACTACTCTTATACTCGTACTCCACAAGCCGCATCTCAAACAACACGCATCGTCTTCCCCACAGCTTAACACTCGTATTCCACAAGCCGAATCTCAAACAACACGCATCATCTTTCCCACAGCCTAATAATCGTACTCCACAAGCCGCATCTCAGACAACACGCATCACCTTCCCCACACCTTAATACTCGTACTTCACAAGCTGCGTCTCAGACAACACGCATTTTCTTCTCTGCAGCCTAATACTCCACTCCACAAACTGCCATAGCCGTCCTAGCGGTGATGACCACCCAAGCAGCCACAGTCGTCCCAGTGACCTGGTTACAGCTGTTTCAGCAGTTACAGTCGCTCCAGCAACGGCGAAAAGACAGCCCAGAGATAGCTGTGATGACGGCCGCTTCAGCGGCACGAGGTGCTTCGCCTCGGACCGGGGTAACACCGGTTAAGCAAGGAGAAAGAAAGAAATAATTCGCAGGATGCTGTGTGTTGGGCATAGCTGGTCAGACATCTTACTAGTCTCTCCCCTGTCCACAAATCTTGTACTTATTTTTCCCACTGATTTTCACCCCTCGTGTTGAGAAAGTATGAAGGTGTTGAAAAGGCGCAACAATGTAGGCCCCAGCCTAATCATAAACACTCTCCCGATTAAACTTTGTCTGAACGCATCGGATAACAGAAAGAAGTAATTGTGTCCATAAAGATGAGCAATTATATTTTTACTCAAGCTAATGATATTCATGCCTTCATTAGAGATGTATTAATGTCCCTTTCTTTTCACCAATAGGTTTTCTCTTCTTGGTTGTCGTCGGTAGCCCAATCGTTCGTTTTTTCTAGTCTTTACCGGCCTGCTAGACCTTGATTGGAGGTCTCTTATTAGCCACGCCAGATCGGAGTGACTTATACATCCATGTATTTAACCATCTGTGCATATATATGTTTGTGTGGGGTGTTAAAAAAAATAAAGTAACCGAAATCAGATACGTTTCTCAAAAGTATGTGGGGCCCTCGGTAGGTAGGGGGACCCTCTTCAGATGTTAGCCCCCTCTCCTGGATCAAATCCTGGCTACTCCACTGCCTGCACCACGGCCTTCTCCACCAACCCTACAATCTGCCTCACCGGCACCACTGTTGGACGCTACATCACGGCCCACCGACCCTACAGTCTGCCTCACCAGCACCACGGCCCGCCCCACCGACCCTACAGTCTGCCTCACCAGCACCACGGCCCGCCCCACCGACCCTACAGTCTGCCTCACCAGCACCACGGCCCGCCCCACCGACCCTACAGTCTGCCTCACCAGCACCACAGCCCGCCCCACCGACCTTACAGTCTGCCTCACCAGCACCACGGCCCGCCCCACCGATCCTATAGTCTGCCTCACCAGCACCACAGCCCGCCACACCGACCCTACAGTCTGCCTCACCAGCACCACGGCCCGCCACACCGACCCTACAGTCTGCCTCACCAGCACCACGGCCCGCCCCACCGATCCTATAGTCTGCCTCACCAGCACCGCAGCCCGCCACACCGACCATACAGTCTGCCTCACCAGCACCACGGCCCGCCCCACCGATCCTATAGTCTGCCTCACCAGCACCACAGCCCGCCACACCGACCCTACAGTCTGCCTCACCAGCACCACAGCCCGCCCCACCGATCCTACAGTCTGCCTCACCAGCACCACAGCCCGCCACACCGACCCTACAGTCTGCCTCACCAGTACCACGGCCCGCCCCACCGATCCTATAGTCTGCCTCACCAGCACCACAGCCCGCCCCACCGACCCTACAGTCTTCCTCACCGGCACCACAGCCCGCCCCACCGACCCTACAGTCTGCCTCACCAGCACCACAGCCCGCCCCACCGATCCTAGTCTGCCTGACCAGTACCACAGCCCGCCCCACCGATCCTACAGTCTGCCTCACCGGCACCACAGCCCGCCCCACCGACCCTACAGTCTGCCTCACAGGCACCACAGCCCGCCCCAATGATCCTACAGTCTGCCTCACCAGCACCACAACCCGCCCCACCGATCCTACAGTCTGCCTCACCAGCACCACAGCCCGCCCCACCGATCCTACAGTCTGCCTGACCAGTACCACAGCCCGCCCCACCCGCTACAGCCGACTCACCTGTCCCATCTTGTCCATCTTTCCCTCCCACGTGAGGCGCTCGTCGTAGCCGGGCTCGTCGTTGGTGCAGATGTAGATCGGTTCCCACATGCCGTAGGGCACGTACCGTTTACCCACGTAGAACACACTGAGTCGGCGTGTCTCGCTAGTGAAGGTCCACTCCTTGGCCATCGGGATCGTGTGGCAGGGCGCGCACATGCGCTTGTGGAACGGGATGGCCGAGCCGTTCTTGAGCATGCTGGTCAGCTGATTCTTGTGGGTGGGCGGCGTGGCCGCCTTGTTCACCTCGAATATGCTGAGCACGAACACCTTGGGTCGCGGCTGACACAGCACGCCCGGGTTGCGGCGAATCAGCGCCAGGAAGTCGGCCACCAGCGCAACGCTCGGGTACAGCTCCACGTCGGAGGGCAGCACGAAGTGCGTCATCACCGTCTCGCGCGCCACGTTGCGCACCACGTTCACCGGGTAGGTGAGCCGCTTGGCCTTGCGGAAGGAGGCGACGCCCTGCCACGGCGGCGGCTGGGCGCAGTCGACGGTGGCGCGCAGCAGGTCGACGGCGGCCGTCACGTTCAGCGGCACCTTGTCCACGTCGTACACCACGTGGAACGTGACCAGCTGGGCGACCAGCGGCTCGCCGCACTGGCGCAGGTACGCCACCGACTCGATGGACGGCACGAAGTCGGCGCCGGGCGCGTACAGGCCAAACGAGACGGGCCCACGCCAGCGGCGCACCAGCGGCCCCAGGTTGTCGACGAACGTGAAGTCGCCGTGCGTCGTGTACGTGACAGACTCGTCGCAGGCGAACTGGCGCTCGCCGAGCGCCAGGTTGTACATCACCCAGTAGCGGGCGCCGCGCATGGTCGTGTACGCCCGCCGTGGCGGCGACTGGCACCGCTGCAGGGCGTGCAGCGGGCAGTGGGGCAGCACGGGCGCCGCGGTGGCGTTCTCAGGCAGCCGACGGACGGCGAGTGGCGCTGGGGCGGCCGCCAAGCCCTCCCCGCCGGCAGTGGTGACCAGCCCGGTGGCCGCAGACACCGACACCGTCCGGGACGACGACGGCGGCGGCGGCGACGGCGGGGCAGACGCCGGGCCCTGTGCGTACCACACGGCACACGTGAACAGCAGACTGGCGTTGAGCGTCAGCGACATGCGGAACAGCGTCAGCTGGTGCGACCGCATCGCCATCGCCGGCCGGCCGCCGCATCGGGCGCCGTCCTGCCTGATGACCTCGCCGGACCCCTGCCTGCTGACCTCGCCGGACCCCTGCCTGCTGACCTCGCCGGACCCCTGCCTGCTGACCTCGCCGGACCCTGTCTGCTGACCTCGCCGGACCCTGCCTGCTGACCTCGCCGGACCCCTGCCTGCTGACCTCGCCGGACCCCTGCCTGCTGACCTCGCCGGACCCTGTCTGCTGACCTCTCCGGACCCCTGCCTGCTGACCTCGCCGGACCCTGTCTGCTGACCTCTCCGGACCCTGTCTGCTGACCTCGCCGGACCCTGCCTGCTGACCTCGCCGGACCCCTGCCTGCTGACCTCGCCGGACCCCTGCCTGCTGACCTCTCCGGACCCCTGCCGACGCCAGGCGGCGGATCAGTTCTGTCCAGAGCTCTGCCAGTACTGGTGGTGCGGTCCACGGTCAGTCCAAACATTGCATTATTAATCACGTGCGATAAGCATGCTCGTCTGTGGTGCGAGCGCACTGATGTATAACTAATTGACACAGAGCAGGACACAGTGAGCGACAACCGGACTCCAACGAGAGCGGAGAGCTTCTCGTGACTCTTGACCCAAGGTCCACTGGATGGGTTCGGAATGCTCGAAATATGAAGCACATACCATTCGGAAGCTGAGCACTCGCTATGTCCTAATATGTTTGTTTTTTTAAATGTATCAATCGTTTCTATATTTTAAATGCACTTATTTTATTTTGCAATTGCTTCAGTTGGTCAGGTCAGTTGCTTAGACTATGTTTATCCAGCTGTCTTGAAGGGCGTGGGAGCAGGATGGGGGGGGGGTGCAGACGGGTAGCGCCACACCCCCACACACACACTGGACGAATTTAATATGGACCCTAGGCTTCTGCATGGAAAACAATTCACTTCCAAATGGCTCTCGCCTCCCCTAACTTCGGAACAGTTTCTGTATCGCTGTCTGTCTTATTCTTCAACTCCTGAAATTCTGGAAAACAGTACCCAGGGGATGCACTTGCGTTAAACCCCTCACAGTGGGTGCAATAATGTACAATATCATGTTCCTCCATATAACAACATCAAGTCTTACCGTCGGCCGCACATGCACATTAAGTCGCCCGTTGCATCACGTTAATCGAGCATTCATCGCTCTGGACTTGGTGCACGACGACGATGTATCATAAAATATATGATGTATGATGAAACTCACAGAGGTATTTTGTACTGGATATGTAAGTCTACCTCTCCGTGAAGGCACTCAGAAAGCCAGCGTCTTCGGAGAGCGCTGCGATTCATATATTTTGCGCTGTGTTGCACCTAGTGTGTGCTATCGAGCTATTGCCCAGGCCCGTACAACAGATGTTACAAGGGTGGCGCCGGTGGAGAGTGTACACCGACTGTGTGTTGTATGACTGGTGCGACTCCAGCCTGTGGGGGGGGGGGCACCAACGACGTGTGGTGAAGCAGCTGGGTACGTCGTCTGCGCTTGGTCAGAGCGCAGTATCGCAGCGCGTGTATTTACCTCCGGTATAGCAGCCCATGTTAGATAAATATACATTTTCCATGTTCCGGGCAGTGACTAGATACCCACAGTAGGTGTAAGCAAGTCGCAAAGTATGCACATTTCAGCACTCTTCAACGTCCCTGACGTTCTGAGGGCCATCGTGCGGTGTCCTAGACTGACATACCTGATGCAAATTAACTCATGTGTACATGAGTTATATCATGCACCATAGCTATGTTTCATCGAACATTGTCTCGGTAAGCCAGGGCCTGGGCAGTGGATTCTCAGCCGGCGTGACACTACGGGCGATTTCATGCTCGCATGTTACGGCATGTAACGTGTAATGACAAGGCATGGAAGACCAGAGATACCATTAAAAGTTGTGCACGGGCCTCCGCTTCCTCGCAATAACCATCACATGGATTTACATGCCCTAGCTCGATGCTATGACTGTCCCCATCATCCTAGGTCATTTGTGACCTTGATAATTGTCCTTGAACTGCGTCAGCAATAAATACAATTATGCACGAGACGCTCGCTTCTCAGTGTACCAGCTGGGCCACGACGCAACACACTGTCACCTTCATATTGACCTCGGGCGGTCTGAAGATAGGATCAAAAGTTGCGCACAGTCGTCAGCTTCCTGGCAATGATCATTACATGTATTGTTATGCGTTAGCTCGGGAGCTATCACTGTCCCCGTCTTCTTAGGCTCTTTTTGACCTTGATAACTGACCTTGACATGCTGCAATCTGGGATTAAAAGATGGGCACCGCAATGTGTTGTCTGACAATCCTCGTTATGTGCGCATCTGTCCCGTATGTCGGAAGATGCAACCGTTCCCGTAGTTTTGAATGCATTCTGATCTCTGTAATTCGTCTTTACCGAATCAAGTACGCAACTGAAAGTTGGACATGATGACGACCTATTCTGCAAGTAACAATTTGCTAATGTGTATGCAATAGCGCATGAGCTAAAACTGTTCGGGTCATTTCAAGTGCACTATCACCTTCACATTGACGTTGAGCGGTCTACAGATATGATTAAAAGTCGCGCACAGTGGTCAACTTCCTGACAATAATCATTATATATATTTATGTGACTATATATATATCTTCAATTGTTTCTGGTCTTTAGAGGTCGTCATTGGTCCTGACATTTGACCTTGACTTTCCTTAACGAACAGTCAAAGATACCCAACGTATGGTGTTCTCCACCAATAACCTTGTGCGCTTCTATGCAATCTATCGGGAGCTACAGCTGTTCCAGTTATTTCCTGTGCCTTTTGACATTGCGTGTAAAGAAAGCATACGACCTTCAATATACCAGGAGGTGCTGAGTTGACATCAAAAGTAACGTTAAGGATTATACTTTATTGCTCAACGTTTCGGCCAGGGGCCATCGTCAGGAGTGATATAAAAATGTCAAGTTTAGCAATTGAAAAAAAAAAAGCACGCGAGAAAAAAAGCGTGCAAAAGACACGTGGAATGCAGAAAAGCCTCCTCAGTGGTGCAGACACTTAAAGAAACTCCAAACCAGAAACAAACTATGTCAAGATAGAATCCTCTGAAATCTCTTCTCGCAACATGATAGCTTGAAGTTTGCTAACTTGTTTACGGACCCGCTGGCTGCTGGAGCTGTGATGAATTGAAACCTTGGAGACTATGAATCTGGGGTAGAGCCTTTCCTGTCTGCAGTTGATGAGGAAGATGATCCGTTCTTCCACTCGTCCTAGCTTTTGATGCAAAATTGCAAATTGGGCCATTTCTTCCGTGAGGTCGCCACTGTTATAACATTGTTTAATACAACGAAGAATGGCTCTTAGATGCTCCTGGGTTTTAGACATTGCGTGTAAAGAAAGCATACGCATAGTTTGTTTCTGGTTTGGAGTTTCTTTAAGTGTCTGCACCACTGAGGAGGCTTTTCTGCATTCCACGTGTCTTTTGCACGCTTTTTTTCTCGCGTGCTTTTTTTTTCAATTGCTAAACTTGACATTTTTATATCACTCCTGACGATGGCCCCTGGCCGAAACGTTGAGCAATAAAGTATAATCCTTAACGTTACTTTTGATGTCAACTCAGCACCTCCTGGTATATTGAAGGTCGTATGCTTTCTTTACACGCAATGTCTAAAACCCAGGAGCATCTAAGAGCCATTCTTCGTTGTATTAAACCTTTTGACATTAGCAACTGACCTTGAGCGATGCAAATTCACGGTTAAGAGTTGCATGTGATAGTGGGCTACGTTGAAATAGCGATTGTGCAGCTGTGCATGCCTTCGCTCAAAGGAGCTATAACTGCCCGCATCAATTTGAGCTCCTTTCAACCTTGATAATTGACCTTGAAATGCGTCCCAATCATTTTCAGTTTCCTTTGACCTGCATAACTAACATTGACCTGAGCAGTGTACAGCTAAAACTTGTGCACAGTGATGACCTACTATGTGCACACCAAGTTGTCCCTTACTATGTCATAGCTAGGGGTCTACGGTTGTCCCCGTCATTATAAGTTATGTTCACGTTGACAATTATCCTTGCGCGAGGTAAATTTACGATTGTACGTCGCGTGTGGTAATTAGCTGTCTGTAAATTTTGGAAACTATTGCATGGACTTCGACGCCTTCCTTCGGAAGATAGATCTATCCCGCTGGTTGACCTTGACATTGTATGCTGTCGAGTCAAACGATTACAGTTAAGGCAACAGTTCAGATTCGTAAATAGCAAGGTCGGCTTGGCCATGGACGGTAATTTGTGTAGAATTGGTAGTGCGTGTTGAATACGGATATGAAAATGTGTGCTAACTTTACGGACGTTCAGGATAGCTCCAGTGGACGCTCCAGCCAAATACAGGGCTGGGGATCTCTCACCAAGCAAGGGTGGTGAAGTCTTTACTTTCAGGACATAGTTTCACATTGGATATGGAAAATGACAACATAGCATTAGCAGGGTACCACATCAGGGGGGGGGGGCAAGAGCACATGACACATGACTCCCCCCCACACACACACATGACCCACCCGGTAGCTCCAGCCATGGACACATACTTTTCGACTTTTCAGAGGAAAGGCACCCTTTTGGGACGAAAAGTATACGCATTCAGTATGCTTGAGTGCACCGTCTGCTCCCGAACAAGGAACTTTTCCGCCGAAGGCGCCCCTCCCAGGACGTTTCTCCCTTCCCTTAAAGTTACTGGATCCGGCCCTGGTGTGATCAGGCCTCAAGCTCAGCACCTCATCACAGTCATATCATCGGCACCGCGTCACCTCAGATCAGCTGGTGCCGTCCTGCCGAAGTCGCTTCATCCGCTGCAGCACCAGCCGTGACACGCCGCCCGGCGCCGCCACACCCCCACCACGAGGCACGCCTGGCCCACTACTGCTGCTCCCTGGCTCGGCGCACGCGAGAGCGCTCGCCTCCGCCGTCGCTGCCACCAGAGCGCAGCACCCCGCCCGGGAACGCAAGGACAGCGCGGGAAAGTTCGCCCGCTTTGGCGTTAGCCAAGACGGACGTCGATGCTACCATCTAGCGGTGAAACTGTAATTGGTAATTTGTTACAAACGTGGTAGAGTCTTGAAAGGCAAGGGTATTCCATAGCCTTGGTTAGGGTTGGGGGTCAAGGGAGTACGGAAATATTCCGACACGGTGTAGGAGAGCAGGGTTGCAAATTTGGTGGTGACGTGAGGAACCAGTCCCCTACGAACTCCGACGGTCCGAAAAACATACGTGCATAAATTTGGAAGTTCGATATTCATATTCAGCAGAAATCGACCCATTCGATTTCTATGAAATCTTGCACATCAACACAGAATAGGCTTCTGGGCATACCTCCTTTACCTGCTTACACAACCCTGTAAGCAGGTAAAACGTGACGACACCCGGTGTTCCCAGGCGGTCACCCTTCCACTAACTGTGGAACCGTTTTCCCTAACCGGGTCCGATGCTGCTTAACTTCAGTGATCAGACGGGAATTGGTGTTTTCAGCATAGTATGACCGTTGCACGAAGACACCGGTCAGCTCATGCCAAGCCATTCACCACTCACCATACATGGGTGCTATACAAATGATTTGGAGGAAGGGTGCAGGAGCCAAGGACAATGCAGGTATCTCCTGAGGAGGCACTCGTCGGATTTCGTTGACTATATGTTATGCATTTGGAAATCCTCGTTTGTATGTTTACAGCTGTGAGCCGTCTTGGTGCTTATCTAGGTACTAGGTATCATACATACCATATGTACATTTCTCGAGTTCACGGACGCAGGAGCGGATCCAGGGTACCAAGGGAGCTATCCCACAAGAGGCCGACTGGGCGATATTTTGCATTGACATGACATTTTCTAGAAATATTAGAACATTTCATTACGTAGGTAATGCCTTAGACAAACCCGAATCATGTTAGCAGTAATATAACCTCGCGTTTCGTCGCTATGGCTTCAATTTGCAGGAAATGGATGTCATTGGACGTCGCATGTTGTGCGGTGTCAGAAAGTTGACAATTCGAAAGAATATGAACGGTTAAAAGTAAAGCTGATTTCTTCGGTCGCCTCTCATTTTTTCGTTTTCACCTCAGCCTACCCAGATCCACTATCAAGCGATAGCCCATGGTGAACCCTCGAGTAACATTTTGAAACCGAGATATGCCAAGGTAAACCTCAAGGTCAGAGGCTAATTTGAATTTTCAGAATACCTCGCAATTCGTCGCAATCGGTTCAATTTGCACCAAGTGGTGTCATTCAAGGGCGTCGCCACCGGGGGGGGGGCAGTCGTCCCCCCTGAATTTGAGGCCCTCCGGAAATGCAGGAAATGGTCGTGAGACTTGAGGGGGGCGACAAAGGAGGATTTGGGATTGCAAATGAGGCCCCTAGGATTACAAAGGAGGCCCCTAGGATTGCAAAGGAGGCCCCAGGATTGCAAAGGAGACCCTCAGGATTGCAAAGGAGGCCCCCAGGATTGCAAAGGAGGCCCTCAGGATTGCAAAGGAGGCCCCCATGATTGCAAAGGAGGCCCAATACGGGAAGGGAGACCTCATAAAATGAGAGGAGGCCCAAAGACTGAAGAGAAAGTCAGTGGATATGAGATGAGGTTTCGGAGACGCAAAAGCAGTCCCCAAAACGGGTAAGGTTCCACCAAGATAAAAAAGGATGATCCAGAAAATTGAGCCGGAACAAAGGAGAGGATTGCAAGGAGCAGGTGACGGATTGCAAAGGAGGCCCCCTGATTGCAAAGGCCTAGGAGATCATAATGAGGAGGCCAAGCTGAAGAGAAAGTCGTGGATATGAGTGTTTGAAGTAGTTCCACCAAGATAAAAAGGATGTCAAGTGGCAGGAAGCACCTATTTCGTAAGAGGACGATATAAGATTGGAGATGAGACCCTGTGATGAACGAGGATGCCCCTAAAATAGGAGGGAAGGGCACTTAGATAAGAGGGATGGCTCCCAGGCGAGAAAGAAGGCTTCAAGACGGGTAAGAAGGTCCCCAGGAAATGACAAGGTAACTGAGATAGGAAATGTTGCTTGTAATTTGGAAGAGGAGGCTCCTGAGAGAGAACAGGAGTCCACCAGGAGATAAGAGGCCACCCTTAAAATGGGCAAAGATAGAATCAAAACGGAGAACAGGAGGCCCCGAAGACGTGAGAGGAGGCCCCTAATTTGAAAAAAAAAAAAAAAAAACCTCTAGAAGAGAGAGGGAGGCCCCTGTCCGACTTGAGAGGGGTCCCTCGAGATGGAGTAGGAGGTCTCCATGGCCGAATGAGTCCTCGACGACCGGAAGGAATTCCCAGGAAATGAGAGAAGGCCCTTAAGTGGAGTGGTAGGTAGCAGGTATGGAAGGAGACGAGGTTTCCAAAATTGAAGATCCCCTCAAGACGGGTAAGCTTTGCCAGGACAAAGGAGGCCCACGAGGCGTGGCAGAAGGCCCCTAATTTGGCAGAGGATGCCTCTGGAACATGAGAGGAATCCCCATGCCATGTGAAAGGGGCCCCAGGATGTGGGAGGAGGCCCTCCAAAACGGGAGAAGAGGACCATTGAATATGGAGGAGGGTAGGACGCACGAGAAGACGTCCAACACCCGTAAACAGGCTCCAGGAAATGAGACGAGACCCCTAAGACGCGAAAGGAGGTCTATAATTTGCAAGAAGTCGCTGAAATGGCAGGAGTCGTGCCGGGGTACTTGAAAACCACGATATGGGCCCAAAAAGAACCGGCTGGGGCCCCTGAAAATCACGTTGAGCCCAGGGGTACCAAAAATTCACGCCCGGACCATGAAAATCACGCTAGGTGCACGATAGGTCGTACCGTTCCCCAACAGTATCATTGGGACACAAATGAAGCCGGGGAAACGAAAAAAAATCCGGACATTGATAATCACTCTGGGGCCCCAACAATGACACCAAAAGCATCCAAAACGTATTGGACACCCACAAAGTGTCGAGGTCGCTAAAACTCGCGCTACGGATCCAAGCAAATGACGTCGGGACACAAAAGATTACATTGGACTAAAAAAGTCGCGTCGCAGCCCTTGAAAATCTCACTGGGGACCAAACATGTCGCGCCTGGACTGCAAAGGTTGCAGCTGCCCCAAAAATCAATTATCAACCGGAATGTCACTCTGCGCCCCCAAAAATCGGGTCAAGGTCCCCCCAAAACCCGTTGGGCACTGGAAAAAAACGTCTCAGGGCGCCGAAAAGAATCGCACCTGGAGACCGAAGAATCGTACCAGGACCCAAAAATATCACATAAAGACCTTTCAAAAATAGAACTCGATGTCCAAAAGTTTACACCGAGACTCGATCGAATCGACCCCAACACCGGAAAATTAAGAACAGGTCCGGAAAAAAATTACCCGGAGGGCATTTATACTCCGAAAGGTGTCATCGGCTGAAAAAGTCCTTCGGTGGCGGCAGTGACATATCAAAGGGGAAATGCCCCCTCCCTCCTAAGAGGGATATGCTCCCAAGAATCGAGCCGAGGCCCCCAAAAGTCGCGCTGGGCCACAAAAATTCGCGTCGATACACCAGAATTCGCGTAGGGGCTCCAAGTAAATACGGCGGGCCCCAGAAAACTCGCTCCGAGGCACGAAAATCTGCAACAGGAACCGTCAAGATCGCGTTGGGGTCACAGCTAAGTACAACGCGCCCCGCAAACTCGAACCGGTCCCACCAAATTTCGCGCTCGGACGCACAATTCCCATCGGCAGTACCAAAAATTTGGTCCGGGCATCAAAAATTAACGTCGGGGCTGCTAACAATTGGAGTCTAGGGCCCCACATAGGCACCGTGTGACCCCCAAAGTCGCATCGGTATCCGAAAAATAAAGCCGGAGCCCTCCAAAATAAGGAGAGATTCCAAACAAATCCGGGTCAGGACGATGGTTCTGGAGTGCCGAACATGTCATCAGATGCCTTGACAAATCGCCTACGGCATCGAAAAACATACCGGAGCTCGGAAAAAAAATCGAGGTGAGATACAAAAACATGGCGCCAGGGACTCGAAAAATCAGGTTGAGATTCGGAATTTAAACAAAATTCAGAAGAGATCCACAAAAATCGCGTTGAGCCCAGATAACTGGCGTTGGGTCCCGGAACCACGCGCCTGGGCGCGATAAGTCGCGCTAGGACCCATAAAAATCGCACCGAAGCCGCAAAATCGTACTGATGCCCCACAAATGTGCGTCAGAAGCCCCAAATAAACACAGCGGGATCCTCAGAGCACAACGGGGACCGGAAATGTGACTGGCCCTCCAAAGCGCAGTCTCGCAAGAAGCGACAGGGCCCGAAAACATGCGTTGTAGCCATAACTATGTATACCGGGAACTCTAAAAAAAAAACACCAAAAAAACACCGGAAGCTTTCAAGGCACACAGGGGCCATACGACCGCACAAGGGCCTGAAAAGAGGCTGGGGCCGCAAAAAGCAACATGGTCCCAAAACGAAAAAAAAACACCGGGCACTAAGTAAGCACATCGATATCTTTGAAAGCGCCCCGACAACTAAAATAAATCTTCGGTGCGCAAAAAAGCAACAAAACCCTAAAACGAGCAGGGGTTTCGAAAATGCGTTGGGCCTCTAACAACAGTGGATTGGAGCCCTAAGACACATCCGTAGACGAAGAAATACGAAACGGGTCCAAAGAAGTCCACTCAGGCAGGGCCTCGGTTCGGTAGCCAGCCTGGAAGCATGTTTAATCAAAGATAGGAGGTGCATCAAAGCTCAGCGGGTATCCGCATTTCTTCACCATAAAATATGGGAAGTAGGATTTTAATTAATCGAATTTTCGCAGCGAACGCCCATACGAAGCATTTTATCACGTCAGATATGGTACAAGTCTATCATGTGGCAGCAATTAGCAAAGCGTAGGAGGCCCAGCAGAATCCGTAGCATCGCACGAAGTGTGGCGAATGCGCCGAATGCGCAAGATGGGTGTTCACGTGCACTAACGTTGGCGTCGTGGCGACCGGGCACTATGAACTGGAATGTCTGAAATTGGGAAATTTTACATTTTAAAGTGATTTGTGTAGGTATAATTTCAGCAGTGCGAGTTGACTTATCAAGGGATACCAAAAGAATACATTCGAACAGGGTGAGGGAGCTAGGGTTAAAATCTGACGAATCAGAAACGATAGTGGTAGATTAGGCCCCTCCACAGGATAATTCAGTTGATCACTAATTATTTTATTTAAAATGTTCCCCTTTGACAAAATAGGGAAGACTCGGAATCGGAAGACTTTATTCGGTAGTTGGAACCCTCCAAATACGTTTTCCCCCCTCCCCTTGACGCAAATATAGGTGCGTCACTGGTCCCCCAATAATTTTCAGAAACTTACGCCCATGGAGCAAAGCCAACATTGCGAGGGCAAATTCCCCCTCACAAGCATACAAAACAACACCGATGCCCCATATTAAATGGGAGGAATGATGTTTTAAAATTTATTTTCTTCCTGCAAAGTTGTCTTCTGTGATTACAGCCTGCATGATTAGAGCTTCGCAGCTTCAATACATTCTCAACGACATAATTTACAAAACGGTACAGCACAGTGATAACCATGGGCGTGACGGCGTGGAATTCGAAGGTTTGGCATTATTTATGCATTGCCATTGTTACATTGTTGCATTACCATCGATGCATTATTGTTCAATGCTTGTTCTTGCCGTGAATTTATTCGCGGAGGATTTATTATTTTAGCTTCTATGCCAAGTGTCTTGCAGCCAGCACCAAATGTTATAAAAAGTAAATAAATCCCTAAGATGACGATAAGAAAACCAATTCCATCCACTTCTCGTTGTTACCTTCGCGAGATTGTCGTCCTAGGACTGAGAAATGATCGTTTAGGCTTGTTTATGAGATCAAGCTGCTGGGAATGACTAACAGTAGTGATGAACCTAGCTATATTCAGTTAAACTTGGTGGACATAGAAATGGGTTGATCAATGGGAGATATCTTTAAGATATGCTCAGTACGAGCCCCACCAGTTCGCTACAATCTAGAGGCCAGCGGGAAGATTCTTCTCGTCGATGAAGCGTGAAGATATTGGTTTGTTTTGGCACCGACGTATTTATCCACATTTGCTTATTTATACTCTGGTATGGCTCAGTTCTCAGCGAAAAAAAAGATTCTTGCAATTGCGTTTTGCGTAAATGATGCACCATGCCAAGAACAAACAAGACATCAATATGAAATAATGTTCCCATTCGGGAACCATACTAAGAGCCTAAAAAAGCAATAGGAGGCCCTAACACAGTGGAGGCCCCCTTTCGGGGAGCAGGAGGCCCCCTATCAACATTGCCCCCCCCCCCCCTGGAAGAATTTCGTGGCGACGCCATTGGTGTCATTCGACGTGGCTTGTCGTGCCGTATCATGAAATTAAGAAATCGAACTAATTTCAACAATTAATGGTCAAGCCGATTTCTTCGGTCGCCTCGCATTTTTTTCTTCCACCCACATCTGGTATCAAGCAATAGCCAGTGGTGAACCTCAAGTAACATTTTAAACCGGGACATGTCAATGTCAAACCACAAGATCAAATGTTAGCTTAACACTCGCACGTCCGGCGGTCCGCGCCAACTTCGCATGTCCGGGGGGGGGGGGGCAGATGTCTGCCCCCATAAGATCTCCAGAACTATGCTAGGTAGCGACAAACGGAAAACGGCCTTGGATAGCTGGTAACAAACTCTATCGGAAGTATTTCGGTCATTTTCTCGGTCAGGTCAATATTTAGGTCACTGGGTCATCATAGGTCAAATTCGACCAGATCGGATGGGACCCTCAGATATTAGCATATATCTCAGGACCTGTAACAGATAGAAACAAACTGCAAATGCTATTCGACAGCCCTTGAAATGTGCTATCGATATACGTTGTGTAATTTAAGGTCAGATCAACAGATGAGTCACCGAAACTATGACCTCAGGTCAAAGTCATGGGGTAGACTAGGGAGGTCATGTAATGTATCAATCGACACGTCTTGGCGATACAAGCACAATGAAGGTAATTTCAGCCTTCTAGCTCAGTGCAGTGCGATATAATGCGCAGAAATGTGCTAGTGATTTCAGGTGACCTCAGCTGACCTTGGTGAGGTCACTGAGCAAAAATGTCAGCGGTAACATTGAGAATAGCTTCTAACTACACGCCATAACCGTTGGAGGTCATTCCGAGAGCAAATATGTAACCAGGAAACATTTGTATATTTTACCATAGCCCTATAATGGGGAAGCCATGGCCGCGACCTGACCTCAGGTCAATGCTACGAAAAACAACCGTGATATACATATTATAGTCCCTGATAAGATCATGACGTGATATAAGTTTGAAATCAATCGCCCAATTATTGTGGGAGTGATGCCACCTAGAACTCCGAGGGATGTTGGGTCACTTCGCCTGACCTGGTGACCTGACTTGAGATGACCTAGAGTCAAACAAATTTGAGGATATGCGCAAAAGACCAATGAGCAGCCATGCGAGGTTTGGCCTTGCTAACCCGATTAGTATGGCGGCAAAGTAGGAAAAACCGCAGGGGGGGGGGGCAGATATCTGCTCCCCCCCGGACGTGCGCGGGTTAATTGTTCGAAGTCATCGCGCCTCGTCGCCATGGCTTCAATTTCCCTAAAGTGGGTGACATTCGACGTGCAGTGGGGTACTCTAGCAAACTGTCCTGAAATCAAATTATTATTCAAGGCCAAAAGATCATTTCTTCGGTTGCCACACGTTTCTTCGTTTTCTTCCAAAGCTACCCATATTTGGTACCAAGAGATAGCCCGTGGGCAACCCTCGAGCAAAATTTCAAACTGGGACATGTCAGATCAAGCCTCAAGGTCAGAGGTTAGTTGGAATTTTTCGAAGTCCTCGTGTTTCGTCGCTATGGTTTCAATTTGCATAATGTGGGTGTCATTCGTACGGCGTGGCTTACCGTACGGTATCAAAAAGTTGAGACATCGAAATAATTTCGAAGGTGTCGAAGGCCTGGTGTGTGTACAATTGTAGTCGCTGGGTCCGAACAATGCAGTCGCCGAGTCCGAACCGCAAACACGCCTGACAGCTTTCAGTCCAACCCGCACGGGCGGACCGCACGTCCGCCCGCGGCCAGCTTTATTCTCACACTCCCGCGGCCGGGGTCTTTCGGCGCGAAAGCAACAAGCCAATCGGAAGGCACGCGTCGCCTTGGCGACGCGCGGGACCATGACGTCACCCGTCTACACTCTATAAACCTTGAAAAAAGGAGTGCACACGCACCCAACACTCACGACCAAGACATGACACCGGAGCGAAATGGCACACGATGTATCGCCACGCTGTTCGAACTATCGCCACAAGTGGTCGTCAGCAGTATGGCAACGGGTTATCCGCAACACAAAGACTGATGTCACGACTGCGCAAGACCGTCGCAAGTCTTAATAGGGTACGCACTTGATTCCAGCACAAGGCATCTAGCACTCGCCATAGGCGCCCCAACAAGCGTTCCACAATCCGCACAGACATTACACAGTTTCACAATGTGGTGTAGACCCGAAACAAACCGCCCATCCACTGACGCATCCCCGGCGGGATCCTCATTTCCGCCCAACGCTAATTATGACAATTGGTACACTAGCATCTTATTCTAACATCGCGCAACCAGGTGCTCACATCACACACGTTTTACACTGTAACCAGCGACTGTTCTAACAACAATTCGTACACTAGCATCTTAATCTAACATCGCGCAACCTCACATCATACACGCGTTTACACTGTAACTAACGACTATTCTAACAACACCCCACCAGGAGCTCGCTTAACCCGACTCGATCGCCGCAACACAGTTGGCGGTACACTCGGGGGAAGTCCAGGCCCGGGGTCACCTGTCTCTGACCCCACTCCCTCCACGGATGGGACAAAATCAGGGCTTTCTATTCCTAAGCTAACCGTAGTGCCCGTCAACGCCGATTCTCTCCTGACAGCGGGGCACCCATCCCCTTCTTCCCTCAGAACGGAAGTTGCCTGGGTGGGACCCATATCGCCCCTGTTATTGTCGGCACCACCAGCCACTAACGCATCCGCGCCGAGATCCCCACGTTCCCCAACGACGCGAGTTCCGAGAGCGGTGCTTCCGGAGGAAGGATGTGAACCCCCTTCGCCTCCAGATTCCAGCATGCCAGGTCGGAATATGCCACATCGAATGGGTGGTGCGGGTGACCCAGCCCCGGATACCGGGGCGAGCGGCTCACCGACGCCCTGCCTCTCGTCATCCACACTCAAGCCACGTCCTGCTGGCGTGTCTGTTACGCCAGCTGCACATCCAGGCACTGCATCCCTGGCAGCCGCACTTCGGGCACCTTAACATCTCGCTTGTCACAGTTATACCTCATTTGACCAGGCTGGCCACAGGCGTAACACTTGTGGCCCACGCACAGGTCAACTAGACCTGAGTCCAGTCCGGACTCGGAGCTCTAGTTCGGCTATCCTCTTCTCTAACCGAGCAACAGCTGACGCTTCAGGCTGGGCCCCCCTGCAGCCATCTGGCGCACCGGCTGCATCACGTGCCGAGCGGCACTGCACACGTGACGTACTTTTGCCACTGCATCCTCAAAAGTACTCGCCTTGACAAGGCACTCACGGTTCCGACGCTGAGAATCGCACGCAGGAGTGACAAGTCAGTCCTTCTGCGTAGGGCCTTAGCCGTGTCCTCGAGATGCCACGTTGCTACGCGGAGTCGTTACGTCATCTCAATCAGCTGGCGCGCAGACGAGTTCAGCTGGCGCGCGAACGAGTACTGGAGGCGCCTGCTAGTCTGCCGTTGCTAGGCGACAACAGCACTCACCAGAACCTGTATCTGGCAGGGCCGCCATCTTGCAATCGCCGTACATCTTGCTCGCGACCCCCAAACTCATCACTTGCACGCAATCCTTCTGTGTAAGTGGCTGCACTCACGCGTCACACCGAGCCAAGTCATAAGTCACTACACACCGTTACGACAGGATTCCGACGACGCGAATCCTCCGCTCCTCAGTTCTCAGTCCGCCACAACACTCAATCGAGTCATCTGGCTTCCGTCGTGCGAGTCAGACGATCCTAAAGCTGTCAATCCGACCGCTGCCATCAATGTAGTCGCTGGGTCCGAACAATGCAGTCGCCGGGTCCGAACCGCAAACACGCATGACAGCTTTCAGTCCAACCTGCACGGGCGGACCGCTCGTCCGCCCGCGGCCAGCTTTATTCTCACACTCCCGCGGCCGGGGGTCTTTCGGCGCGAAAGCAACAAGCCAATCGGAAGGCACGCGTCGCCTTGGCGACGCGCGGGACCATGACGTCACCCGTCTACACAATGATTGAGTGTAATATGACTAAGAGGAGCAACTCTCTTTTTATTTGCAGCCGTTGTGATAACAGGCACTCATATCCTATATGACTAGAAGCTCCCCCAAGAAATCCGTCATAACTTGTTGTTCGATGCTCTCATGGCTGGCTATTAATTTACACTGCCACATTGCTGTTCCGGGAATATACAATATGTAATATTTTTCCAAGTTGTACGCTTTCCTCTTGATGATACAACGGAAGTTGTCAAATTTGCAAGCCACTCGTGAATGCGCACGATTTTATAACCAGCCGGAGTTCATAATCGCGAGAGGGAAATGTTGTAATCAGGGGTGGATCCAGGAACTGTCAGGGGGCACGTTCTGGGGCAGAACCTTAGCAGCTCCAGGCATGTTGTTCAAGCCTATAATGTGGCCTGCAGTCTGAGTTACAAGAGAGAGAGAGAGAGAGAGAGAGAGAGAGAGAGAGAGAGAGAGAGAGAGAGAGAGATATGTATATATATATATATATATATATATATATATATATATATATATATATATATATATATATATATATATATATATATATATATAAATATATATATATATATATATATATATATATATATATATATATATATATATATATATATATATATATATATATATATATATATACAAATATATATATATATATATATATATATATATATATATATATATATATATATATATATATATATATATATATATATATATATATATATATATATATATATAGTTAAAGAAGTTAAATACAATGTACAATGGCACAAGGCGTTATTTTCCCAGGAAAAGTACATCACCGTTTCGGCTTAATGCCTTAATCAGGGTGACAGGTAGAATGTTCTGTTCTAGCCCGGTCGCAGTGTGGCTAGCGAAAGCCAGTTCCAGCTCAAAGCTGTACCGCAGATCAGGATTCGTCTCAAGCGCCAGCACGATCGTGGTGAAGAAGATCACCAGCATGATGAAGATGCTGAAGTGTGATGACTCGGTCAGGGTGCAGCCCAAGCCGTGCACCTCGCTGTCCCATCGGTTGGCCAGCCAGCTGTTGCCCTCATGAGGCTGATGAAGGCAGTAAGGCAATAACCCTGATGAAGGCATGAAGCCGTTGGCACACTCATTCTGAGAATGATGCATCTTGTGCCATTGTGCTTTGTATTTAGCTTGTCCATTGAACTTTTACATGGTTAATTAAATACGTGAGAAAATCTGCACTACGCGCCGGAGTGGCAAATGCGAGACCTGCAATCAAGGTTCAACAGTCCGGTAATGACCAGAAAAACAACCCGCTCATCTGCCGACAGCAACCAATCAAAGAAAACCGGCTGCGGAAAATAAAGGAATATTAACACATCTAATAAAGGCATGAATATTACTAACTTGAACACAAATACGATTGCTCATCTCCATGGACACTATTTCAGAATATTTCTTTCTGGTATCCCCCACGTTCAGAAATAGTTTAACCGGGATGGTGTTCATGATAATGGTGAAGGCCACATTGTTGCGTTTTTCGACAAATTCATACTTTCCTCAATGTGAGGTGTGAATACCAATGCGAAAAAAAACACGTGCAAGATTTTGGGACGGTGGAAAGACTAGCAACAGGTCTGACCATCAATGCCTAACACATAGCATCCTGCTCCCATGCTCCGAAAGCACTGAACCGAATTTGATGAAACCTTCACCAATCGACGTGACGTGGTCGTATACTTGGGACTTTTCAATATGGTGACTTTGGCCTTAGGTAAAGGTCATCAAAAGTTTGATTTGGAATTTGATTTTGAAAATTTGGAAAAATTTGGTCATTAAAAAATCCCAATTATATCGACCACGTCGCATGGATTGGTGAAGGTTTCATGAAATTCGGTTTGGTACTTTCGGAGCATGGGCGGCGCAACCACACTTAAAAAGAGTTGTGTGCATTTTTGATGAACGTCACGTCGATTGGCGTAGGTTTCATCAAATTCGGTTCAGTACTTGCGGAGCATGGGCGGCGCAACAACCCTTGAAAAGAGTTTTGTGCATTTTTTTGATGACCTTGACCTGAATCCAAGGTCAGCAAATTTAAAAGTCCCGCGTATATCGAACATTCCATGTCGATTGGTGAATGTTTATCAAATTCGGTTCAGTACTTTCGGAGTATGGGCGTGGCAAATAGCCCTTAAAACGATTTTGTGTGTTTTGGTGGCCTTGACCTAAAGCCAAGGTCACCATATTCAAAAGTCCCAAGGATATCGACCACGTCACCTCGATTGGCGAAGGTTTCATGAAATTTTATTCAGTAGTTTCGGAGCATGGGCGAGGAAAATGTCTTTAAAATGGTTTAGTGACTTTTTGTGACCATGACCTAAAGCCAAGGTCACCATATTCAAAAGTCCCCAATATATCGACCATGTCACGTCAATTGGTGAAGGTTTCATGAAATTTGGTTGAGTAGTCTAGGAGCATGGGCACCGCAACAATTTAAAATAGAGATGCACCATTTTGCGACCTTAGGTCAAGGTCAAGGTCACTGTATTGTAAATTACCAGGTAAATCGACTATACTGCATCGATTGGTGAAGGTTTCATGAAATTCAGTCTAGCCGTTTAGGAGCATGGGCACTGTAACATTTTCAAAATGGCAGCTCCACATTTAACCCTCCCCGTCTTTCCGGTCACATCCTCACACACCCCGTCTCGGGGGGGGGTGACACAAAACCTCCCCCTCTAATCTCCAAGCTAAGCGTCGCACGAAAACGAAAGAGGTGTCATTGGAAAGCGCTCGACGAGTAGGGCCAGACACCACCCCAAAATTATATCCCCCAAAAGTGACGTCCTAAGGGTCTAGGTTTTCACGACTTACATCATGTTTTTGGCTCTGGGGAGTTCATTTTGGAAGATATTTAAAGAAAAAATGTATTTGGAATGAGAAAAGGAAGGCGAAATCGACCATGACCATAACAATTTTTCCCACCCAAAAAACACTTTAATTTCAAATTTTGCGTTTTCAATTTTCTTTAATTGATATTTTTCGAATGGGTAGAGCGGACCGAAAAACGCTGTTCGAAGTCAACTTACTCTCATAAAAAAATGCTTACTTTATCCAGAATTTTCGATTTTAGCTCTAATGGGTAAATATGCACAACTAATAAGTAATCAAAAACGGAAAAAATCCTCTGGTGCGTTTTGTTTCGTCCCTAAAGATCAGCAAACGCTGAAAGTTTCATTAAAATATCTTCATCCGTTAAAGCGTGACGACTGGTTTAATTTTTCTAGAGGTGACCTCACTTGGCCTTGACTAACTTGTTAACCCTAGATGATCTGACCTCAAAATTTTGACACAACATGCAAAATTGATGTAGAAAAAAGTATGCCAAATTTCGGCGCGCTGCCACGTGCCGTTCTTTCGCTATCCGCGAAAAACCTTAAGGGGGCGCATATCAACCCCGAGATGGCGCAGGTTAATGGGTAATTTAATAGCTTTACGTAACGGTAAGAGTCACCATATTCCAAAGTTCCAGGTAAATCGATCCCAATGCATCGATTGGTAAAAGTTTAAGGAAATTCGGTTCTGCAGTTTCGGAGCATGGGCACGGCAACAAGCCAGGGCAACAGAGTAGACCCACCCCCGAACTATTGCAATAATCCCAGCATTAATTTCGTTTGTCTTGTACCCAGCGAGATTGAAATATGCTTGATGCTACCAATTGTGCCATATGAGAGGAATAAAGCTATGACATCTTCAATGCTTGAAAGCGAACTTCGGTGTACCTTCAAAGTAAAGGTATCTTGGCTGTTCTACTGGTTCGTCTCGCCAATATTGTCCAATTTAGTGCATAAAATGCATTTCAACGAACTTTCAAGCTTTCGAGGAAGCTCCAATACCTCCGAAAATTATCCCAGTTACTTCACATTGTCCAAAAGACTCCGGTGGAAATCGGTCATCTGAAGCGAAATCAGCAACTGACAGGGGAGGACAGAGAATAAAAGTGACGTCACGGCGGAACAAAATAGCCGGACCGTACCTGATGCTCTATGGCCTTGATTGAGCTGTCTACCGCATTGAATGGATTGAATGCGCTCAAACGTTGTTTGAAGTGGTGTGGGAATAATTGTATTGCATTTGAGCAGTCATTGAGGGAACTCGGTAGGATATGATGACATGGGGATGCTCTTTTCTTGGCTCTCGATGTATGAGGTTACTAAGACATTCCAGTTCAATCGCCAGACAACAGGTAGGTGTCTGAGAGATATGATTGATGTGTGCCCGTCTCACGAAGATGCTCATTTTCATGAAGTGGGGGGGGGAAGGTGGTGCTTGTTTAGACATTTCTCAACTTGAGCACTCCTATGTAGTGGTGTCGGTAAATTTGTGCTTTAAGGTGTTAATATATTTTGGTGATTTTTATTTTCAATACCGTGTAGGGTAAGATTGATGGTTTCCTAATGCTTAAAACATCATGCAACAAATGGTTCTACTGCTGCTTCTTTATGGTTGAACCAATAATTGTAGTGTTTACCAAATGCAAAAATGAACACACTATCGATATTCGAACAGTTCCTTTTATTGAAAATCCTCTAACCACTTGATGTGGTTTAACAAAATTTTTAGGCGGTTTTTTTTTTATTTTTTTTTTTTTCCCCAAGGCACCCCCCCAAGGAAACCCCCCCCTCCCCAATGATAATTACTGGATCTGTCCCTGCTAAGTGCAACCTTGTGGGCTTAAGATGCTCATTAAGTCCATGTTCAGAATTCAACACACTTGTTTTAAGAGGTGCAGATATGTGTGCCATACTTTTAACACTGCTGTTCAGTTCGGGGAACACAGAAAATTGGGTACATTTTTGATAAAAGATGTTTTGGGATTTTTTGGATTTTTTTTGCTTCAGAACGTTTATGAACCTGATTTGGAAGATGTGACCACTTGCCTGTGTTGTTTGCCAAACACTTTTGTAATCCAATACAGACAGTATTTAATGCATCTGAACCTAATAAAACATGATTGCACACAATCACAGGGCTTCACTGTAACTGTTGTACATGTTATTAGTAGTCACTAAAAATACAGGTGTAATTGCCAAAAAAAATGTTATGGGTTACTTCCTTATGCTTTTTTTAGCCGACCACCCTCTGAAGTCTAAAAATGGTTCTGCTGGACAGTTGATCGGTACACAAATAATTGTTACCACTGCAAAATCATAATAATTTTTTTCCTATAGAGAAGGGTTGATTGGTCACAAATACTGCCATATTTGTATTATTGACCAGGGAACTATGCTGCCAAGCTGAGCTTGTTGCATGCATGGTGAATTTGCAGTTTAGGGAACTTCCTGATTTCTTGGAATTTCTTTTTCTAATGCAATGTTTATGAATGTGCTGGACATGATGTGACCACTCATTTCCTCTGCAAGTGTTTACCTTTTCAGTTGGGTGGAAAAATAACACCTAACAAGGGTGTTATGAGAAAGGAGTTGGGTAATATAGTATTAAAAGTAATGTTCAAAATAAAGAAAAGGATGTAACATAACCTAACCTGACCCAACCTACCCCTCCATGGGAGAAAGCAAATTATTTTTTTAGTGATAAAATTTTACAAGCATTTTTTTTCTAAAATTTTTAAAATTAAAAACATAGCCTAACCTAACCAAGCTAGCCTGAACTATTTTTGAAGGAACTCATTAAAAAAATTGTTATTTTTATAGCCAACAACAAAGGCCTAACCTAACCTGACCCCTGATGAGGCACCACCTTTCTGTGGTGGGGGGATTGCATGCCCCAATGATCTGGTTCCCATCTTACTGGTGAGGGGACAGACTAAGAGTGCCTCACTCGTCCTTCCATCCATATGCTCCTATTCCAATGCCCATCTCATCTCAACATCCATGTCCTTCACCTGGCCCTGCAACACCAACTCTCCCTACTATGAGCAGGTAGGACAACTTCCCCTATCCTGCCCTCCAGCTCAGCTTTATTGGGGTAGTCACGCACCCTCGCCCCCCCCCACGGGTTGACGGAGTCCTGGAGGTTGAGGTCCCCGTCGCACAGTGCTAGTTGCGACAGGGGACCAACACGCCTCTGGTCCAGATATCCCGGAGGGGCGGGCGGGCCCGTAGTGTCTCATATGGGTCACGTGGCTGGTCGCCTCGGGCCAGGGGCCTGGGATTGTTCCCAGTGTCTGCCGGTCCGGCCGGCTGGGGTCAAGGGGTGGGCGGCGCTGTTAGTGCGGTCAGGGTGGTGAGTCTCTCCCGATCGTACGAAGGTGCGCCCGCCCCGTATAGGTCCGCGGACGTTTGGCGTCCTGCTGTCACGACAGCAGCGTCCCCCCTGTAGGGCCCCGTGTGGTGGAACGTCGTGCAGAGCCGAAACTAATCACTTACATGGCTTCTACTAACACACAACACAACTAACACTCACCCTCGACCTTGTCTTGACTCGGACGATTCATCGTTCCCGTCTTCCCCGTCCCATTCGCGAATCTCCTCGAACCCTTCTGTTAGGGATCCTCGTCCCATCGAGGCGACTCGATCTGACAATGAACCCGAACGTGACATCCAAGTAGATCCCGAGTTTGTCGACCCAACAGTCCTAATCTTGTCGAGTCCAGTACTCAGACTGTCCGACCTGTCCTTTCCAACGGTGTGAGGCCACCGAACGTTTTGGCACAGTGGTACGGTGCGACCGATTGAGTGACGACGGCATCGAAGTGGAGTTTTCGGACCCGGAGGAGGCCAGGAGGACACTAAATGCCAAGGTTTTTACCTTTTCGTACACTATTGAAGGGAAAATTGTGCAAAAGGCAGTACACATGACTGTGAAGACTCATCGCACCAAAAACTGTTCAAGAGAGGTGTCATCACTTGCCACGACCTACAAGGCGTGACACGTGAAAAAAATTGTCCGCGGTCCGACAGGGTTCAGAGTTCTGGAGGCCAGGATATCGAAAACAAGAAGGGAATAAGTTTTACATGATACTAACAACATCGTACTCACTTTTAATTTTCAAACACAACCTACCCATGTGAGGATCGGGCATGTCAGGGTCAGGGTGCGTGCTTACCAACCCATCCTGATGAGATGTTTTGCCTGTCATAGACCTGGACACACCAGCCGCCACTGCAGATCCAGGCCGAAATGTCCGCGATGTTCGTCCACTGAGCATGCTGAGAATGCTTGCACAACTGAAACCTTGTGCTGTCCCAATTGCAAGGGTGACCATTCTGCGCATGACCGAGGATGTCCGGTGTTTAAACGGGAGCAGGACGTCATAAAATTGAAGGTTGAAAGGGGGGGGGGGGGGGGGTATCATTCCGAGAGGCTCGGGAACTGGCGAAAGCGGTCACGACCAGCTCTTACGCTCCTGTGGTGACCAGCTCCGCGTATCCCCTCCCATCTCAACCATCCCAGAAAGGAGCAGACGTATCCAATGCGCCAACATCACGAAGCTGTGATTGCCCAGGCAGCAATGTGCTGGACAAGATGACAGCGCGACATCTGATTGATATGCTGAAGGAGTGTGGCCTGGCTATCATCCAGGTAAACCCAGGGGAGGAAATCCCGGTCGCAGTAGCTGGGGTTGCTGCAGATTGCATCGTGTGCTCGTTCTGCTTCTATTCAGTCGCGAGCTTCTTACAATGATCGGACGCATCTCCGCCCCGAGCAGCGCACGGTCGCCTGCCAGACTGCTACCCCCACAACTCAGGTGAAAGAACCGACGGTGGCATCCACTCAGACAACTCCCGCAGAAGTATTTAAGGTACCACCCCCCATCGACTATGTCATCTCTCCGATCGACCAGCTCATTGCCGTCACTGAGAATCCCGGTGCGAAGTGGAGCTCCCGACCTGACCGCTTGAGGTCGAGCAGAGCGATCTACGAATGTGGCACCAAACATCGGTGGGAAAGACGTTGTGGGAAAATGTTCCATGGCTGCGAGGCTCGGTATGCGAGAACGCTCACCGTCGGTACCGCGCGCACCACATGGCCTCTTGAGGTCGAGCAGAGCGATCTACGAATGTGGCACCAAACATCGGTGGGAAAGGCGTAGTGGGAAAATGTTCCATGGCTGCGAGGCTCGGTATGCAAGAACGCTCACCGTCGGTACCGCGCGCGCCACCTGGCCCTTCTGGATAAATAATGGGTCCACCTCCACCTATCCCATTAAAAGGCCAGCCACTTACACCACCTACCAGCCGAAAGCGGATGCCTATTTCGTCACCGACCGAAGCGAGTCCCAGGTCCCGTCCCCGCGCTGAGTCGCCCGTGATGAGGTACCCACCTGTAAACCGAGACGTGTGGGATAGACGACCGTCCTGACCGTAACACCTGTGAACGCACCACACCATATCTCTAAACGGCTGACTGCAAAGAAATGTTTTAACTGAGACAGTATGTGGGGAATTACACCTCAGCATGACACTGTTTTACCACGATTTTACTTCTGATTTTATGAATAAACTTGTTATGGGCGCTATATGACCATTGCAGTCGATGCACCCTTTAAACCCAAATAACTAACTGACCTAACCTGACTTAACCAAACCTAACCCCTTTGTATTCTTCATGGAGGTAAAATGTGGCTGATATCAGTCAGTGCATGTTGAATGTAAGGCATGATTATACACAGTATGCACTTTTTAATTGACACTCCTCACAACATTTCACAAGTTCGAAATTACAGGTATTATATTGACTTGTTTGAATGTATATGATCAAGGGTTGTACCCAATATATAATGCCCATAATTTCAAACTTCTGAATCATTGTAGGGAGTGTCAATTAAAAAGTACATACTGAGATGAAATGTGTGTTGGACATGTCTCATGGTTACCTTAAACTGCAATAATACCACATGATCTTTGGCCAAACCACCCAATCTGTTATTCCAGTTCAACAGCAAAATTTTACAGATAGTTTGATATGCCATCAATGAACCAACACAGCTGCCCAGACATCTTGTCCTCCCCAGACTTATGAAGCCGGTTGCCCACCAAATCTCCCAGCTGGGTGCTAAATGTAAACTCATGATTTGAACCCTGTCTTGCCAGGACAGTGAGACCAATGGAGGATAGCATGTTGACCAACTTAGCTACTGGGGCAGCATTTTGTTTACAGATTTTCAGTTAACTATTTTCAAGTGGATGAAAACGTTCAAAAGTTGTGAGTTGGAAATTTGCTTGCCCTCTCTGACCATGATTAAACAATGCCCAATGTCACTGCCCCTGCTGTCCAAGATACCTAGCTATGCATATTCACCTCAAGAACATACTTCCAAGGCGATATTATTCATTGTTGTTGCACAGATTTATGTGGGATGACTATGATGACTTCATTCAAGTCAACCACAGTATCACTGACCCTGACTGACAGTGCGACTTTGTTTCTGAAGTTATTTTGACATGGTAATCACAAAAAGGCCTCATCCATGCTAGATTAACCCACACAAGAAGTCCCTTTCATTGCACCAGTATAAAGTGTCATTAGGAATGCTGTATGAGTGAAGACAATGGACATGAGGCCGCTTGCTGCAGGTGCAGGTTTGGACACCACACCACAGTGGGAAATATGGTGATGGACTGGAACTGTGCTTTCTTGGCAGCCCATAATGTATTGAATCTTGTTGCATCCAATTTTCTGTTTCATGCGTGAATTTCACAAATCAAATTTTGACTATTTTGACAGATGGTTGTGGATGGTCATATTTGGAATGGTCGCCTCATATTCAGCAAAGGTTCCCAATTGAGAAAATATGGTCTCTGATTTAGGTTTATATTCGTTGAAAAACAACCCACATTATTTGAAATTGCCTGTACTTCTGCTGAAATTGAACTGATATTCTGGATATGCAGTAAGCATGTCAAATGCAAATGCCTTATGCAAGGTTATCAAATAAGCATATGTACCATGATGTACATTGATCTTTTTATCTCACATCCTCCCAGCTCAGTGTTTGTCACACATAGGCATTCAACATGACACCCTCTATCAGTCTGCAATTGTGCAGCTGGCAATGCAGTTGTCTGGCCTCAGGGCATGCAGGTCATGTGACATGACATAGCTGCACGGCCGATGGCACTGGCTCAGTTCCGCCCTAAAACCCTTTATTTGAGCCAAAAGTGTTGGTTCTTCAAAGAAAATATCGTGATCAGGGCTGCTAGCTGCATGACCGACACAGTCTATGCGCCCCCGGACTCTGATCAGGGCTGCTAAAATCAAAATTAAAAGAGCAGATCTAATTCTCAGTGGATAAATTAGGACTTAGTGTGATAGTGGATAAATTATAGATGTATGTATGTATATATATATGTATATATATATATATATATATATATACATACATACATCATAAATCCAGTGAAGTCACTGTTGTTTGGTGTTGCAGCTCACCACTGTCGTGAACTTCCACATGGAAAGTATTGATGTGTGCTCATGTTGTTTCCAGGCTACCTGTTGCCGGAGGTGTCCACTGCTTCCATTGCATAGCCGGCTTTTGGCTACATCACAAAGTGAGGTGAGATTCTCTTTTGGTCATAAGAACACTTAATAGACCAAAAACATATTGTAAATGGTCCGGCGCAATTTGATTCAAGTGACAAGCTTGAACTCGGCTTCCACCCCTTTGTAATCAGCCAATTGTTGGTCAGCACCCCTACCAACCACTGAAGATTGTGTCGGCATGACTAAGACGGCGCATCCGATGTGGCAGACCCAGCACCGCGACGATACGATGAGGAGATGCTCATGGCGCCCCATTACGAAATAGCATCCTGCTTATAGACAATAGGTGCTCCTGCCTGAAGGGGTGCTCTGTGACATAAAAATGTCGCCCCTGTCACATGAAGCATGCGTCCTGTCACTGCAAGGTCTCCCCCGTGGCAGAGGGCAGGCGTTCTGTCACTGCAAAGTCTCCTCCATGGCGGAGGACAGGCGTCCTGTCACTGCAAGGTCGCCTCTGTGACAGAGGGCTGTCCTGTATCACCTCTTGACGGGGGCGGTGTCCTGTCACTGCAAGGTCACCTCCTACAGAGGGTCCTGTGCAGGGGGCATACTGAAGGTCTTGGGGGGTGTCCTGTCACTGCAAGGTCGCCTCTGTGACAGAGGGCAGGTGTCCTGTCACTGCAAGCTCACCTCTGTGACAGAGGGCAGGTGTCCTGTCACTGCAAGGTCACCTCTGTGACAGGGGGCAGGTATCCTGTCACTGCAAGGTCTCCCCCGTGGCAGAGGGCAGGCGTTCTGTCACTGCAAGGTCACCTCTGTGACAGGGGGCAGGTGTCCCGTCACTGCAAGGTCACCTCTGTGACAGGGGGCAGGTGTCCTGTCACTGCAAGGTCACCTCTGTGACAGGGGGCAGGTATCCTGTCACTGTAAGGTCGCCTCTGTCACAGAGGGCAGGCGTCCTTCTGTTAAGCAGGTGTCTCCTGTGTCAGGTCTCAGGCATTGCCTTGCTGGAATGGAATCTCGTGACAGGTCTGAGACATTCCGTGGCTTGAAGGGAACCCTGTTATAGAGCACAGGTGCCCTATTGCGAATAGAGCATCCCTGCGACAGGCCTATGGATGCATGGGCACCCCTGCGACAATAGCCAAGAACCCTACTGGAAAACCTATGGCAGGAAATGGCGGTTTGCTGTAAAAGGCCACCCTTGCAGTGCGGGGGCCTGTTTGATATTCAATCAATTCTTAACCCTCGCAGTACGGGGATGAGGGCGGGATTCTAAACCCTCTCCGTACTGCGCGGGTTCGGAACCGGTTGTTTTGCCTTTGAAGAACATCCCTGTGACGGCACCAGCACCCTTCCGGTGAAACAGTGTTCCTGTGTTGGACACGATAACTTTCCACGCCATGTCCCTATATCTCTGACATCGTTCAATTTAATAGTGAACGACCTGAGTCGACATGATTTTGATTATTTCTAAGACCTCCTCCCCAATTCAACAAAGACCTGTCACTGCCCATGGCGTAATGCGACCAGTCCCCCCCCCCCCCTGAGCACTAATTGCACCCCATCAGGGAAGCGCTTCCGCAGTAAAATTTATTGGATCCTCCACTGGGTCAATCTGACTGACACCGGTGTCCATGATTGGCAGGCCGCAAGCAAAAAAACAAAAACAAAAAAACAAACAAACAATGCAAAGCAAAAAAGCAACTCTGACGACATTAGTGTGTCGGGGTTAATGGCATGGCTGATGTTGCACAAGTCTGCTCGAGTGAAGGGCAAGACATAAAGCGTTGCATTGCTGCTGCATGTTTGTTTTCTATTGTTCTATTCGTCTGTTCTATTGCTAGTGCTACGCTTTCTACTAGTGCCGTTGTATATTTCCAGGACAGTTCTACCCAAGTGTGATTTTCTTAGCTTAGTTATTAACATTCTCCGGCAGGACAGGGTTCGAGCCGTTTCACACGCTCCCATTTTGCCCGAGGCTGTGATCCTATATGACCAGGGACGTGGCAACAGAGAGGCCGTGTCGGATCATTGGTAACACTGTAAACACTCAGTTCAAATTACGGTGTTGAACTGGACTTCTCAAATCAGGTGGTGATGCCAGGGCCCATGCAACAAGTTTTTGTTAGTCCATATTTCTGTTCTGCTAAATTACTCTTGCAAACCTTCAGCTTATTTGTTTTATTGTTTAAATATTAGACTAGAAAATAGCTTTGTTATTGTACTAAAGCGTCTGTGTATAATGATATATGTATAGTAAACATTCACCTGCAATGTCCATAATTGAATACTTATTTAAAAAGAAAAGTGTTCACAGCTGAATATATATATTTTTTTAAACTGGTCTTCTGCAAAGGGGGCTTTGCAGAACAGAAGCATGGGTTAACCAAAGCTTGCTGCATGGGCCCTGAACACACCGCCCGAGCAGGCAGTGCCAGATGACCGGTAGCGTTTAGACTGAGGGCGTGAAGTGCTGGCAATGACCCGGCGCGGCCGCTCGCTGATGCCCCCCCCCCCCCCAGATCGTAGTATCATTACTGTGACAAAAGGGCAGCACATGGATTGTGTCTCCCCATAGTAAGTTAGGGGAGGTGGCATGATAAAAAACAAAAATATAACTATACAACGTTGTCAGTAGCGCAGGCCGGCTTCCTCGTCTTTCGAAAGATCCTCGAGGCCCTGTATGAGCATATGATATCCCGTTTGCATGCACTGCGTAACTACGCCATTTTGGCTCCCCATGATGTATTCGTCCCACGTCAGAAAAGCCCATTGGTCGCGTCTGACGGTACCTTGATCTCGTGACAACGCAATGTGTGTATACACGTATTGTGTGGGACCCGCCCCACTTCTGATGACTCGGTGTGTCTCTATGTCTGTATGTGTGTGTGTGTGTGTGTGCCGCCCCACTCCCCCGACATCTGCGGTGTGTGTGTGTGCCGCCCCACTGCCTCGATACCTGCGGTGGGTGTGTGTGCCTCCCCACTCCCCCGATGTGTGTGCCGCCCCACTGCCCCGATACCTGCGGTGGGTGTGTGTGCCGTCCCACTCCCCCGATACCTGCGGTGCGTGTGTGTGCCGCCTCGCTCACCTGATGCCGTGCGGTGCGCGTGTGTGTGCCGCCCCACTCCCCTGTGAGTGTGCGGTGCGCGGTGTGCCGCCCCACTCCCCTGATGCCGCGCGGTGCTTGTGTGTGCTCCACAGCAGCCGGCTGGAGGTCGTGACCTGCGCTCGCCGACGGCGTCGCTCGACCCCATCCGTCGGCCGGTCGGCTTCCCCGACAAGCTGTACTGGCGGGTGGAGCTGGAGCTGCGCTCGCACGATCCCGCCGTCCTCGACTCGTACACCAAGTTCCTGAAGCTGGCCGCCTCCCACCTGGACGTCACCGTCGGTAAAATGTGAGTGTGCGTCCCCTCAATCACGGCACGTTGTGGATGTTGGTTAGGCCAGACAGTAAGCGCCAATTGATTATATGCACCGCATACCGTCCACCGATACGGAATGTGACCGACCTGAAAGCGGACTTTGCAGACCTGGAAGCACAATTTCAATGTGTGATTGTTAACTATCTCAAGTCCAAACTTTTTATTTGCGGACATTTAAATTGTGATTTGCGTAAACCAAAATCAGACCCATATCAGACAGACCAGAGATCAGACAGGCGTGCGCTATCTGATTTTATTTTTGATTACTCGTTATCTCTCATAGTATACTCGTAGTGTGTGACCTCGCCCACCTATTCGACTGGTTCTTTTCTTGGCGTGGTTATCACCAACTGTCGTGACATTGTGAAGCGCTGTCGTACACAATTTTGTAACTTTAGTCCGCATAGATTTGTTCGTGTTTCTGTCAATGTGCCTAGATCTAGACCGAGCGGCGCCACTGTTCGCTCCCGATGCTTTCGCCGTACGGATCCGAATGTTTTGCATCATGATCCTTTTTTTTGGCTGACTGGGGGTCTGTTTTTAATTTTCCCTCCGTCACGCTCAAGTGGGCCTGGTTTTTTTGCCATCTTTTCACTCATCGTTGACATCCATGCTCCCATCAAGACTTAAAATCAGGAACCCTAGCGCCCCGGTTGTATCCGATGGAACCAAAGCTTTAACGTGTCGCCGCCGTGGTGCGCTGGCTGTCTATGGACACCGGTCTACGGAGTACAGGGACGCCAACCGAACTGTACGATCGGCGATAAGGCGTGATAGCCGCGACGATGTTGGGCGGCGCATCCGTGAGGATAGGCGGAGGTCAATGTGGCGCCATATCAGGTCATTCGTCGGCGGCAAGCAGGCCATTCGTATGCTGCCCGACGCGACAACTGATGACCTTAACCGATTTTTGTCCGCATGGGCCCGCGCGTGGCTGACGAGGTTAGAAGTATGGGAGCGACGCCGAGTATTTCCTGCCGTTTGTCGCGTGTCGGTGCATGTGCGTTTACCCTGGTGCCGTTGTCGCTAGCTTAGCTGCGAGCCGTCGTCTTCGGGATGAACGGCTCGTCGGCCTGCGGCGAGAACGGCATCATCATACACATATTCAGGGTGTGCTTCGACTCGATAGGTGCGGTGCTCCTGCATTTGGTCAATTCCAGTATTACTCAATCCGATGTTCCTGATCCTTGGAAGCACTCCCTCGTTCATCCCATCTTCAAATCCGGTGATCCCCCTAGCCCTTGCAATTTCCGTCCTATGTCAATCGTCCCAGTCATTGCGAAAATTGTAGAACGTGCCGTCCACCAGCAGTTCTACAGTTATCTGTCCGAAAACCACTTCCCCTCTCCAACTCAACAAGGTTTCCGTTCTAGTCACTCGACGGAAACCGCCCTGACCTCCATATCTGACCAGATCCTATTCGCATGTGACCATGGATATGTATCCCTTCTCTGCCTGCTTGATTTGAACAAATGTCTTGGCGTGATAGACCACTCAAAACTCCTGTTAAAATTAAGTCTCCACAGCATCGATACATCCTGGTTTCCGACTTATCTTCAGTACCACACCCAGAGCGTCAGCTTCACTGACAGCCTGGGTGTCGTCCAAAAATGTGCCACGTTGCCCAACAGCATCGGCGTTTTTCAAGGATCATCTCTCGGCCCTCTCTTCTACTGCGTCTTCGCCAACGACCTCAGCCTGTTCGCCGAAGGCGCAGTGGTTATCCAATTCGCCGACGACACCCAAATTTTGGTCAGTGGTAAGAAATCTCAAATTCAAAACGTCGTCGCTCACATGAGAACAGTTTTGGCCTCCCTCGACATCTGGTTTCGAGCAAATGGATTTACAATTATCGTTGCTGAGACACAGCTGATGCTATTGGGCAGCCCACAAAATCTGCATGCCTTACCGGATATCACCGTGAAATTTCGCAATCACTATGTACCCACCATTTCGGAATGCAACAAATATCTGACTTATTTTCGATCGCTCGCTCAGCTGGGACTCGCACGTCTCAGAAGTGACTCGGCGATGTTTTGGAGTTCTGGGTGGTCTATCGCATCTAAGGGGGCACCTTCCACCTGCTGTCATCTTCGCGCTGGTCAATGCCCTGGTCTTCTCGCAGATTCGCTACTGCATTTCTGTGTACGGTAACGGAACCAAAAAGAACCTATATCGCATTTTTTTTGTTAATGATAAACTACTCGGCAAAAGCAATTTTCGGCCGCAAAAAGTTTGACCATGTTTCTGATCTGCTGAGGCCACTGGGCTGGCTCAGTGCAGGGAAACTCAGCCAGATACCACAGCCTGTGCCTCACGCACAAGGTGTGCCGTCATGGTGAGCCAGAGCCACTGGCTCGGGGTCCCACCACCGTGGCGGAGATTCGTGACCGAACCACCCGTCAGGACTATCACTTGTATGTCCCCCGGTCCCGCACTGAGATGGGGAGGAGGCGATTTAGCTCCAGAGCACCACTGCTGTACAACTCGTTGCCACCCGAACTGATGCGGCTTCCCGTGCCGATCTTTGGTCGCCACCTACGGCGGCACCTGTTTAACGTGCCGTCGCAGTCGGACTGATTTGCTGCTCGCCCCGCTGTATTTTTTAAATTGATTTATTGTAACGTGTATGACCACCGGCTTAATTGTTCTGTGATTTGGACCTTTTCTGCTCTGCTGTTTTATCTAATTAACGCGATATTGTAATAGCCACAAGTCCATTTTGGATTACGTCAGTACAAGTCTGTGTCACGGTCACGCGCGGTATGTGTGCGGCGGAAACCCCGCACGTTTGTGGCGCCAACTGTCGTATCCGCTCGGTGACGTTCAGATGGCCAAGTACGTGGGTTTCTGACGTTTTCGGAGAACCAAATGACACCTGGCGGATATTTTGAAGAGGATGTCTCTCTTCCACCTCATGTTTGGTGTTCTATTCACCCGACGTCCTCATCCGATGCCTATATGCTAAGCGTGGCTGATGCTTTATGTTTGAGGAATATACTTTTTTTCTATCGTACAATTTAGCATTAAAAACACACCATTTTTATCAATGTTTCAGTGTGAAGTGGAATGCACAAAATTGCATTCGCTTCTTCGTACCTGGGGCAGGTAATTTATTTTGACAACTAAATTGTCTACCTCGATGGAGATCGGAAGGCGGTGGCCGATTGGTGTCAAGAGTTTTATAGATTCGTGTTATGTGACGGGCACGTAAAACGAAGAATTTTAATCGAAGTATGCATATGAATGTATACATATTTAATGAATGACATGAAAAAAAACATTTTCCGCAATAATTATTGAAGAGTTCTGCCCCTGGTTTCTGACCTTCCAGAACATTTGGGTTTGTGTCATCAAACTCGCTAGGCTAGGATAAACTACCATTAGTGCCGATGTCCGCATGTAATTTTATTGACATCTGAAGGCCGCTGGTACCGCAAGACAGCCAAACGGCTATACTATTGACGATTATTAGCGATTATATGACGATTATTATGACGATTATTCGATTGTGCCCCTAACTTTCCGGCAAATGACGGGTTGGCGTCAGCGAACATGACAAGACCAGGGTAAGCTTGGGTCTTGCAGTGCCCAAATCCTCATCTGGTTCTGATTATATTTCAAGCATATTGGTGCTGTAAGATAGCCAAAATAACCTTATTATTAGATGGCAGGTTGGGTTTTCCTGCTGTGGCTTTAACTTTTGAAATATAATGGGTTTGCGAATACATCGTCACGATAAACTTCGAAGATACCAAGGTCAGGATAATGCCCAAAGTCCGCATACCATTTTGGTCGTATTCCGATATCTGTGGTACTGTGAGGTAGTCTGCCACTGGTGGCGCTGGTTGCGCCGCTGGTCGCCGTCGACCTGTATCGCTTTACGTTGAATGCACAAAACCGCACGTTCTTTTTCGTGTTCTAGGCATGCCGTTGAGTTTTATAACTGCGTTATCCACACCTGATTGATGTTGATACTATGTGGCTCTCTTGAAATATCATCCATGTAAGTGGATGGAAAGGGAATCAGCAACGACAAAGTCAGCTATCATGTACATTGTACAAATCTACCATTTTGACCGCCTTGTGAACTCGTATGGGCAATTTACAGCACATAGTTACTAAGCTACATATATATAATGGCATGCCATTGCGACGAGGGAAATTGGTTTGTACTTGGACAATAACCAGTTTTCTTATTCGAAGTGTAGCTGCCAAGCTGACTGCTGCGCCCTGAGTGTACCTATAGTTTCCCAAGATCAGTATTATTTAATTGCCGTGGGACACCTGGTCATCGGTTGTAGAACGGCGCATATTATCAGATAACTTGGCTATAAATATATCACTGGAAGCCAAATAACACTACAACCATTGCCCCTCCACCATCTCGCCTCCTGCACGTGCTATTTTGGAATCTGGCAAATCGTCGATAGAAAGGTATTACAAGATGCTGAACGTCGTTTCCGAGGAAAATTTGTTCTGTTGGTCTTCGAGATCTCGGAAGAGGGCGCTGTGCCTGCACCTTACTCAACTTGCATGCCGTTTTCCCGCCGCAGTAAGTGCATGCTACCACACTCGTTCCAGTGGGTCTCAGCCTCGGTCTCATTCCACTACGACGTATCCTCATTACACATGGCTGGTGCAGACGAGTGAAGGTCGCCCGTAAAGTCCGCCCCCCGGCCCGGCCACCGTGCCGCCTCGCCGCCCACGGGCCGGCCGCCGCCTCATCGCCTCGCTGCCTCGCTGCCTCGCTTCCTCGCCGCCTCGCCGCCTCGCCGCCTCGCTGCCTCGCTGCCTCGCTTCCTCGCTTCCTCGCCGCCGCGCCGCCTCGCCGCCGCGCCACACCGCTGGTCCTTTGTTGGTGTGGACACGTTCATTGTTCACGTATCAGTCGATGGCTGTCGAGCGGCGCTCTTCATACCTCAACCGCGGCTTAAATCCGTGGAGTGTGGCAACCTTCGCACCCGTCGAACCCACCCAGTATCGGTCACTGTCGTCGGCACTACATTAGAGGCGCGCCGCCATGCTCTGCGGCTTAGTGGTTCATTAGCTGTGACTTGTGTGCGAGGGCGACCAGAATGTTAATTGTAGGATGAGCATTCGATTGAATTCCGAGTATTTTACGGGGATGTGAGATGGATTGGATTTCTCCCGTTGGAAAAAAAACATGCTTTTGATCACAGAGCGTGGTCGTTTCTAAGCATTGTTTTGTATCTGATCCGGATTCCGTGAGTTATGCTGCGTGAAGTATTTTGATTAATTTATAATAGGCATTTACGGTATAGCCATGTTCGAGGAGGTGGATCACAGCCAAATGGTGTAGGCTGAGACCGGCTGCATCCCGAACAGTTGTTACTTTAGCCCTCAAATATCCAGGAAGTATGGCGGGGAAGACACTTTGAACTGTCTGTCATTCATAATCTCCCATTCAGTGTCTAAGTATAATTTTCTCAGAAGCGCTTTTAGCGGTCGCGTGGATATTTCGATAGAGGTTTCAACGCAATGCAAACTGCCGGAGGCTCAGTGTGGGCTGGATTAATTACTCGAGATGAGTCGGCATGCAATCAAGGCAGCTAATGAAAATACGGCTCTTGAAAAGGATAGACTGGGACTAAAAGTGTGCTGAAATGCGATCCATTGCCCACTGTTCGAATTGCCCTTTGGAAGTATTTGACCACGACTTTATTATAAAACAGGAACTTAGCGGGAAGTCCACCGGAAACAAAAGCATTTGTTCGTATATAATGTTCTTCGGAACCAAATGAGTTTTTCACGTAGCCCTTGGACGTCTTGGTTCCGTTCGCAGTTTTGTAATAGCCTATCTGAAGTATCATGACAGATATTAATATACACATAGTAAATTCACAATGACATGGTTGAGTCGGAAGGCCCATTTGGTTATTTAATATATACAAATCAAGGTAAGCAGCTGGACCTGCCAGAATTGTTGTGTAAGGCTTATAACCATGCACCGGCGTACCATATAACCACGTAATGCACGTGATGAGCCTGTATTCACTACGAACTATGCGTTTTTAGTTACGTTATTCTGGGTCGTATCTTGTCTCCTCTCCACCTGTTTATTTGGAGTCATGTTGTTCTGTTTTGCACTTTGTCGTAGGATGTTTTTGACCGCACAGTATTTGGAACGAGGGATATGAGAATCGCGTTTGCTGTTTACTGGTAATTCCTCAGATAAAATATGATATGATACATGACGTTTATGCTTATGATGATTTATGAGTGCTGTGGGGATGCATTGTGCCATGACACTGATCATTATATGTAATGAATTATATGCATAATATTTAAGAGAAGCCTGATATTGCACAGACATTTCATAGACCCTTTCAAATCTGAAGATACGTTACTTATTGGGCCCCGCTCGCGATCTACCGGGCTGCGTATCTTACTGATAGATATAAATATACACACGTTTAACGAAAAACTGTTTTTATGATTGCGTTTAGCGGATGATTGGGTAGGCGAGACAAGTGCATCAGTTCGTTCGCAGCTGGACATCTATCTGTTTACTGTGGAAATCAGGAATAATACGTTTTTGAACTGCAATGCATTATTTCGAGCAAATTGCAGGAGGAGGCTTTTTGCTAGCATCTTCCATGGGACTGACACTAGTAGCCAGCAGTCGGTAAGTTTCGTAGTGAGCTGTTTTGTGATCTCGGGCTATCCCATCTCGCTCATCAGCCTCCTTTAATATTCAAGCGAAAGTCATATTGTCAGCCATTTAATAGACCCGCTCCAGAAGCAATTCTTTTAAACTTCAACCCTCGCTGATTAGGCGTAGAAACGTGTTGCTAGTTCTGGTTACTTATACTTGTACTCATGGTGAAGTTTCAAAGACTTAAATCCTATTGGTCGGGATACGGGAGCCGACTGGAGGTGGCTTTTCTGCGGACGCCGGACGGTTTGGCTATGTCATATGTATGACATCCTGCACAGACTGCCACTGCTCGGATGCAACAGAGCTCGCTCGGCCCCGATGGGATCCCAGTCTGTGGTGGGCGGGCGGGTGCCGGGACCTAGTCCCCACTCGTCGACTGGCGCGTGGAGGACACACAGGTTGGACCGCAAGCAGTTCAATTATTTTATTTAAATTGTAATTAATATACATGATATAAATAATATAAAAATTACAATATTTTCCGGAGACCGAAGGCTCTCGCACGATGGGCGAATATCGAGGCTCAGTATTCATTATGGAGAGAGTATGTGGATAGGTGACCTACTGAAAGAGAGAAAGTCTCGTTCGGAATGAAATGTATCTCTGGACAGCACTTGTCATATTACTGGATTACATTGCAAATATATAGCACTGACATGACACCACCGTATGGTCTGGCAATGTCCGTTGGCGGGCGGTGTCTGTACGGGCATACCCGCAGAACACATTCTGGCCCATACATCGTGTTGTTTAAGGCCAGGCGTGAGAGCTATTCTGTAGCAAAGTCGTAAATTTACCAACCAGCAAAGCTGATTTTCTTTTTGTCAGTTTTCATTGGACAGGCAGTCGGCGGGTGTTTTGTAGGCATCGTTTTTCCATTTCCTGTCAACATTTTCGCAACGTGTGCGGCGTGGTCTTAAAGCGCCCTCGTATTGCAGCCAGATCGGGGCTATGCCGTCAGCCCACACGACTCGTCGGCCTGGTGACACTGAACCGTCGTCAGTCGGCGATAACCGGCGGCACGCGGTCCTGTTCCCCGTCTTCACCGTATTGACCGCGAGCAGGATAGTGTGCAGTGCAGCACAGCGAGAGTTCACCAACCAGTGCCAGAGATGACAGAGCAGACACATATATTCCTGAGAAGGATTATCTCACCAAACAGCACTGCTGTTGGAACGGTAGCGCGCGCGAGCGAGAGTTCACCAACCAGTGCCAGAGATGACAGAGCAGACACATATATTCCTGAGAAGGATTATCTCACCAAACAGCGCTGCTGTTGGAACGGTAGCGCGCGCGGAGGGGACGTCTGTTAGCGGGACAGAGTGCTGGCTTCTCAGACAGCGGTCGTCGGGTGGTAGGCAATGCTTTGCTGGTCGGTAGGTGCCCGCTGGTGATGGCTGAGGCGCTCGCCACTGTGACAGCCTTCCGGCACTGTCGGCGGCAGCACTCATCGTTACGACACTCAACGTTGTGCCGCCCTGGCCGTGGTGTTCACTGTTCCGGTGCTCACTGGTAAAACGTTCACAGATATAGGACTCACCATCGTGACACTGACGGCTGTAGCACTCGGATGAAGCACTCGTAGGTATGGCACTCAGCACTGTGGCCACTCCCCTCCCTATTTTAGCAGCAATACATTCTCTGAAACTGCTCTGCTGTCGGGAAAACACCGTACGATGTGACCTGCACTTAATTAGCTGCCACACCCGTTCAGACAGCTCGCTTCGAGTCCCTGCAGCACGTGTTTTCATACCGAAGATGCAGATTTGTCCTTACTGATGGGTCGAGGAGCGACTCGGACGAGCTGTGCATCCGTGTGTGATAATGATATTCGTACTGCGCCTACCGATCCTGGCGTCTGTATACACATGCGAGCGGACCGCAGTTATAAAGGCTCTGTGTTTTGTTGAAATGTCTGATGCACTCGCATCTGTTGTATTCACATACTCGTTTAGCAGTCTTTCAGCATTGAACAAGTTCTATCCATGCCACCCTCTGTTGCGGGATATTCGTGTCCGTCTGATTGCACTCAAGGCAGCTGGCGAAACTAAACTTTTGCTGCAGCTGGAAAACTAAGCATCATGGAAAGCCATGTTGGGATGGTTGGTTATTGGTTTTACGACACGTCGACCGTTCAGTTATATAGCGTCGCCAATCTCTCACGCCGATTGGTCGCGGGCGAAGAGTAGCGACAGGTGAGATTCGAACCCATAATCTTTCGATTGCGAGACGAGCATCTTACCCCTAGACCACTCGTCCCCCATGTTGGGATGGAGGACACGAGTTGACCGATGCCGCGGCTAAGCACGGACGGCACAAAGCACACATGCCTGCCTTCCCTGTACCTGTGGCCGATTACTACGCAATTTCTTCTTCGCTTACTTGTTCCAAATGGCAAACACGCGGAACAAGGAGCTCAGGCACAAGCTAAAGACGATTAAACCGGAACTAAGAGAATGGCCAACGTCACAGCGAAAGTCAAGAAGGAATGAGTTGACACTTTGTCGACTGAGAATTAGTTACCGTTATGCTATCCATAGCTATCTGCTATGCAGAGGCGAGCCACCGCGGTGCCCTCGATGCGGCGCACGTTTGACGGTACGCAATGTCCTGGACTCGTGTAGAGGGTACGATAGGGAGCGTGTACGCCGCTATGACTGCGGCTAGGTCGGCACCATGTCCAGTCACGCTGGACCACGAGTACCCAATTGTACTTAATGATAAGCTTTTCACTTTCTTTTCGAAATAGCATTGGAGGCCACTTACACACTTAGACGAAGCCATTACTGACTGCATTATTCTTCAGAATGCATCAATAATTTATATATGGGTGAAATATGATGGACGATATGGTCGTCGCGCCCATACACCCCAATAACTAGCCCGCGCACGGACATTGTCTGACAACCCGCCAGTGCCCGGCAAGCGTATTTCACGTCGCACCCCAGAACGCTGCACAATCTACGTCTATACGGCTGCCATCCGGCTGGACCGGACCAGCTGAACCGGACCGACCGTCGGGACGGCCGGGTCCGGACGGCCGGGTCCGGACGGTCGGGTCCGGACGGTCGGTCCGGACGGTCGGGTCCGGACGGCCGGGTCCGGACGGCCGGGTCCGGACGGTCGGTCCGGACGGTCGGGTCCGGACGGCCGGGTCCGGACGGCCGGGTCCGGACGGTCGGGTCCGGACGGCCGGGTCCGGACGGTCGGGTCCGGACGGCCGGGTCCGGACGGCCGGGTCCGGACGGTCTGTCCGGACGGCCGGGAGGGATAGTCTGGGTCTGGGGTAGATCAGGTCGGTTGGGAAAGGTGGTCTGGCGTAGGCCAGATCGGCTGGGCGAGGTGGTCTGGGTCTGGGGTAGGCCAGTTCGGCTGGGCGAGATGGTTTGGGTCTGTGGTAGGCCGGACCGGCCTGGATGGGTGGTCTGGTCCGAGGTAGGCCAGATCGGTTGGGGGAGGTGGTCTGGGTCTGGGGTAGGCCGGACCGGCCTGGATGGGTGGTCTGGTCCGAGGTAGGCCAGATCGGTTGGGGGAGGTGGTCTGGGTCTGGGGTAGGCCGGAACGGCTCGGAGAGGTAGTCTGGGATAGGCCGGGCCGACTGGGAGGAGTAGTCTGGGATAGATCAAACGGGCTGGGAGGAGATTGTCAGGGGTAGGTCAGGTGGGGTAGACCAGGGTCGACTCGACTTCACTCCACCTACCACCTCAACCTCCTCTGCTCTGCCCTCCCAGGGATCTGACGAGCCGTTTTGCCTGCGTTGGTTGCCACTGAAACGTGTGCAAGCTGCTGCAGTTGGCAATCGCGTCTGTATGAATAACGATGCGCGTTTGGATGAGTACAGTTGGGTTGTAAAACGACTTTACGCATGTACGAAGAGGGCATTATAATTGATGTTAGCTTGTTGTATTATTATATGACCTTCATCAACACTTTCACGTATCGCTCTCGCCTTGATTTATCCGATGTAAGCCAATTAACGTACTCCAGCACTCGGTGTCACCTGTATGATACCGATGCATTCCTCTCGGTATCACCCGTATGGTACCGATGCTTTCGACTCGGTATCACATGTATGATACCGATGCTTACCTCTCGGTACCACCTGTATGCTACCGATGCTTACCTCTCGGTACCACCTGTATGCTACCGATGAGTCAGGATCCGCCTCTCTTGAGTGATTGCAGTCGATCCCAGTGCTAGATTGGAATGGTACCACGCCTACATCCGACCAGGACTCCAGCTAGATCCGACCAAGATCCCATTCAGATCAGACCAGAACTCGAGTCAGATTTCAGTGGCTCTCGGTCACAGTCCGGTGGCCCCGTCTCGGCTTGACACATTTCAGTGGCTCTCGGTCACAGTCCGGTGGCCCCGTCTCGGCTTGACACATTTCAGTGGCTCTCGGTCACAGTCCGGTGGCCCCGCCCTGGCTTGACACATTTCAGTGGCTCTGGTCACAGTCCGGTGGCCGTCTCGGCTTGACACATTTCAGTGGCTCTCGGTAAAGTCGGTGGCCCGCCCCGGTGGGCGTGCCCTGGCTTGACACATTTCAGTGGCTCTCGGTCACAGTCCGGTGGCCCCGTCTCGGCTCATAGTCCGGTGTCCCCGCCCTGGCTTGACACATTTCAGTGGCTCTCGGTCACAGTCCGGTGGCCCCGTCTCGGCTTGACACATTTCAGTGGCTCTCGGTCACAGTCCGGTGGCCCCGTCTCGGCTTGACACATTTCAGTGGCTCTCGGTCACAGTCCGGTGGCCCCGTCTCAGTGGCTCTCGGACACAGTCCGGTGGCCCCGCCTCGGCTTGACACATTTCAGTGGCTCTCGGTCACAGTCCGGTGGCCCCGTCTCGGCTTGACACATTTCAGTGGCTCTCGGTCACAGTCCGGTGGCCCCGTCTCGGCTTGCTTTTTATCGCTTGCTCCTTGCTCCATGGGCAGCCTGGGCAGTTCGGCCGTGGCTATTGCCTGCAGATTTGCTGAACTGTGGCTGACTTCGACGTACCGGTAACCGACTGTGGCGATCCGGTAACCGACTGGCGCGTCGGTAACCGACTGGCGAGCCGGTAACCGACTGTGGCGAGCCGGTAACCGACGGTGGCGGACCGGTAACCGACTGTCGCGCCGGTAACCGACGGTGGCGGACCGGTAACCGACTGGCGGACCGGTAACCGACTGTGGCGGACCGGTCACCGACTGTGGCGGACCGGTCACCGACTGTCGCGCCGGTAACCGACGGTGGCGGACCGGTAACTGACGGTGGCGGACCGGTAACCGACTGTGGCGGACCGGTAACCGACTGTGGCGGACCTGTAACCGACTGTGGCGAGCCGGTAACCGACTGGCGCGCCGGTAACCGACTGCGTCGAGCTGATACTCGCGTCTGCCGCGTCTACTACTGAACTGGACTGACCCACTGCTAAGTATGGTAACCCGTTGCGAATGTTAGTGGTCTGGAATTTTGACATTGAAGATGGAGGGTCATGTGGTAAGCCCTCGGGAAAAGTTCGTAGACGTCGAAATGCAGGGAAAACTTCACATTCATATCACATTCCCACGGGCAGCTCTGATCGCCGCTGATCATGACCAGACCGCTCATCGCGATCACGTCGCTCATGGGAACACCTGTGATCAGGTTGGTAATCCGGTCAGTAATCCTATTACTAATCTGCCCAACGTTCGAGCTGAGTGCTTTTGATCGCGATAGTGCTAGCTTTTTTTTCTCGACCTCTTGTAAAATTGGGATTGTTAGCTGTTTTGCCAATTATTTCAAGATATTTTATTTTTTATTTTAGTAACTTCTTGAACAAAAAATACACACGATGTATATTGGTATTTACATTTTATGCCTATATATTTTTCCCCACCGGTCACCGCGCTCACTCTGCACGACTTCCCACGCCCTCGGCATTTCGTCTGTGGTCCGGATTACATCGCCAGACGTCTATCTGTAGACCTGGGTTAATGAATGTTCAAGGGCTTAAGCCGTATAATGGGACATAGCCTCCTGATCAAAGCTTCAAAAGCCCAGCTACTGCGTCAGCAACTGTATCGGTTGCGTGAGAGATGTCTCCACTAATCCGGCGCTGATCTATGTTGGCGATCAGCGCTGAGCCGCTCAGCGGCGGGTTAGTCATGGGAACGCTCGGTATTTTGTCGATTACCGGCATGCCGCTGAGCCTGATCCGATCCGTCGGTAATCCGCCACCCATGGAAACAGTCATTTGTTTTAAGAGCGATTTGGATTTATCATTTCCCTGTGGCCAGTGGGACCCACCGGCTAGATACGCCGGCAGGTCAGACTGCTGAGTTGGGCGGAGCTGCTGCTGAGTTGGGTGAAGCTGCTGGTGAGTTGGGCGCAGCTGCTTCTAAGCTTGGTGGAACTGCTGCTGAGTTGAGCGGAGTGGAGTCGAACCGCGCCGGCCACCCCTCCTCTGACCACCCTCGGACAGTCCGTGGCCGTTCCTCCACACTTGGTGTGTCTGCTACTGGCCGCTGGCCACCCCTCTGACCACCCTCGGACAGTCCGTGGCCGTTCCTCCACACGTGGTGCGTCTGCCACTGGACGCCGCCCCCCCCCCTCCCAGACCATCCTGGTACAATACTTGGGCGGCCACGCGGGGGCAATGCACCCGTCTAGTAATTATCGAAGCACCGGAGCCGCGGCAAAGTTTTGTAATCTGCAGGCCGACGCGAGCCGCCCGGTACTGGGAAGCCGTCGCGTGGTGCCCGGTTTCAGTTTTACCGGATTTACGGTGCCGATTCGCCTCGGCCCAGCGCACTGGGTGTCGATGTCACCTCGTCACGGCGTCCAACAGGACTGACTCGTGGTGTGGTCAGATGATTGGCGTGGGTGACTTGGGATTGGATGTCCGTGCTGAGAGCGCCACGTGCCAGTCCTCTGACACCACCTGTGACAAAAGACTGACCGTAACACAGGACGGACTCGTGGTGTGGTGTGATGATTGGCGTGGTTGACTTGGGATTGGATGTCCGTGCTGAGACCGCCACGTGCCAGTCCTCTGACACCGCCCGTGACAGAAGACACAGGATGGACTCGTGGTGTTGTGTGATGGTTGACATGGTTGACGTGGGATTGGATGTCCGTGCTGAGACCGCCACGTGCCAGTCCTCTGACACCGCCCGTGACAGACGCTCGTGCCTGGTTGGTGGCCCTCTATAGCATGGGTCAGCGTAAGGGCAATACGTAGGCAGATACCGATGGAAGCGCAAGTGACCCACGTTGTTGCCACGCTTCCGAGTGATGTGGCGTGTTCTAGCTTAGCTATCGTTCAAGAACATTATTTATCTAGCTTGCACATTTCGCAAGGGTGGCTATTTATCCAGTTGGTTACCACCCTGCGATAACCGACGGTGGATCTGCTGCCAGATGGCATTCGTTTGAAGTGGCAACTCGTGATTACTTTTTCATAATGTAAGCCAATATCCCGGGGTTGTTTTTCCCTCCGATCCAAACTAATCACAGCCGCCCTCTGGCTGCAGGGCGTTATGTGACGTCTCGCTACCTGTGGGTGACAGTTTCACGTTACGCGACGTCTCGCTACCTGTGGGTGACAGTTCCACGTTACGTGACGTCTCGCTACCTGTGGGTGACAGTTCCACGTTACGTGACGTCTCGCTACCTGTGGGTGACAGTTCCACGTTACGTGACGTCTCGCTACCTGTGGGTGACAGTTCCACGTTACGTGACGCCTCGCTACCTGTAGGTGACAGTTTCACGTTACGTGACGCCTCGCTACCTGTAGGTGACAGTTCCACGTTACGTGACGTCTCGCTACCTGTGGGTGACAGTTCCACGTTACGTGACGTCTCGCTACCTGTGGGTGACAGTTCCACGTTACGTGACGTCTCGCTACCTGTAGGTGACAGTTCCACGTTACGTGACGCCTCGCTACCTGTGGGTGACAGTTCCACGTTACGTGACGTCTCGCTACCTGTGGGTGACAGTTCCACGTTACGTGACGTCTCGCTACCTGTGGGCGGACTGTTTCACGTTACGCGACGTCTCGCTACCTGTGGGTGTCAGTTTCACTTTATGTCACGTCTCTCGGGGACGAGTGGTCTAGGGGTAAGATGCTCCTCTCACAATCGAAAGGTTGTGGGTTCGAGTCTCACCTGTCGCTACTCTTCGCCCGCGACCAATCGGCGTTAGAGATTGGCGACGCTACATGGCTCAACGGTCGACGTGTCGCAAAACCAATAACCAACCAACATTATGTCACGTCTCGCTACCTGTGGGTGGCAGTTTCACGTTATGTCACGTCTCGCTACCTGTGGGTGACGGTTTCACGTCATGTGACGCCTCGCTACCTGTGGGTGGCACTTTCACGCTCTCACAGCCAATGATTCAGAGAAGTGAATATGATGCAGCCGCCAACACCTGCCCTCAGGGCACAGCAAAGCCAGCCACCTCGTGGGTTTGGATGTTGCAGAGCAGTCGGGGGCGGGGACGGGGGCCAGCCCTCCCCTTAGCAAGTACAGATTACACTAGATCAGACTAGACGTTTTGGGATTTTCACCACGCCGAACAAGACGTTTTCGACGCGTTTCCCGCACCGAGACGCGTCTCCATTACATTGTTTAGTCAGGCTTCAAGAAACTTCTGGCTGCGCCCCTACATAAAATTACAGTGCAGAAAGTTCTCCGCTCCCTCTACTGCGGAAATGTGGAATGGTGATGCGCGACATTGACTGGCAAAATGCTATTGTGATGTTATTGTTCTCTTTCAAATTTCCAGAGCGTATGACTGTTATTCATCAGGTTTCATTTCAGGAGTATTTTCTTCCCCTGTATAGGCATTTCCCCTGTTCAACAAATTAGTATTGTGTCAAATAGTTTTTCTAATTTTATATCGCATGCCCATGGTGCCCATGGTGCAAACCAAGGCTCTGCCATGCCAATCTGTACAACAATAATATTTTGGGTCCTGATGTAATTCTTAGTTCTGGAATATTAAAAACGTCATTTTCATCTGCTCGGAATTCTACCTTCGTAAAATTAGGCTCCCTAAGTGAACCAGTGAACCAGTGAACCAGTGTGCACTCAACCCTACTTCCGGTGATGGGCTTTTTCAGCGAACTTTTCATCCCGGGAAGTACGAAATTGTAAAAATGAATGACAGCTCAATGGATCCGCGATGTTTTCTACCCATCGTATCACCCATCACCCTGACTAGGCCCTTCAGTCGCCTCTGACTTCAAGCTCTGCTCGACCGCCCTGACGTCTGACCCGTGATTCGTTACCCCATGGCCCGTAACCCCTGGTCCGTGGCCCTGACCCTAACTCGTACCCCAGACCCTGACTCGTACCCCAGACCCTGACTCGCACCCCAGACGCGTGCCCCTGACCCGTGCGCCTGACCTGTGACCCGGACCCGTGTCCCTGACTCGTGTCCCCGACTCGTGTCCCTGACTCGTGCCCCTGACTCGTGCCCCTGACTCGTGCCTCTGACTCGTGCCTCTGACTCGTGCCCCTGACTCGTGCCCCTGACTCTTGCCCCCCGACTCGTGCCCCCGACCCGTGCTCCTGACCCGTGCCTCCGACCCGTGCCAACGATCGGTGCCCCTGACCCATGAGCCTGACCCGTGCCCCTCTGCCACAGTTACGACCTGCCTCGCCACTTCCACCGCCAGTCGCTGCTCAAGTCAGTGCACATATTCGGCAAGCACAAGGTTCAGTACGAGACGCGCACCTACTTCCGCGTGGTTGAGCTGCACCGACTGACCGGCAGCACGGCCGACACCTACCTCGAGTACACGCAGCGCATGCTGGCCGAGGGGATCGCCATGAAGGTGACGCGGGTGAGTGTGCCGTGCAGGCGGCACTGTGTGCAGCTGCGCCGTGGTCCAATGTGACGAGGTGCATCGTGGTCCAGTGTGTGTGGTGTCCCATGGTTCAGTGTGTGGTGGAGGTGCGCGAGGTGCTGGTGTGGTGGAGGTGTCCCAGGGTCCAGTGTGGGGTGGAGGTGTCCCAGGGTCCAGTGTGGGGTGGAGGTGTCCCAGGGTCCAGTGTGTGTGTGGAGGTGCGCGAGGTGCTGGTGTGGTGGAGGTGTCCCATGGTCCAGTGTGTGACGAGGTGTCCCATGGTCCAGTGTGTGTGGAGGTGTCCCAGGGTCCAGTGTGGGGTGGAGGTGTCCCATGGTCCAGTGTGTGGTGGAGGTGTCCCATGGTCCAGTGTGTGGTGGAGGTGTCCCATGGTCCAGTGTGTGGTGGAGGTGCGCGAGGTGCTGGTGTGGTGGAGGTGTCCCATGGTCCAGTGTGTGACGAGGTGTCCCATGGTCCAGTGTGTGTGGAGGTGCGCGAGGTGCTGGTGTGGTGGAGGTGTCCCATGGTCCAGTGTGTGGAGGTGTCCCATGGTCCAGGGTGGTGCGGAGGTGCTGGTGTGGTGGAGGTGTCCCAGGGTCCAGTGTGGGGTGGAGGTGTCCCAGGGTCCAGTGTGTGGTGGAGGTGTCCCATGGTCCAGTGTGGGGTGGAGGTGTCCCATGGTCCAGTGTGTGGTGGAGGTGTCCCAGGGTCCAGTGTGTGGTGGAGGTGCGCGAGGTGCTGGTGTGGTGGAGGTGTCCCAGGGTCCAGTGTGTGGTGGAGGTGTCCCAGGGTCCAGTGTGTGGTGGAGGTGTCCCAGTGGGTGTGGTGGAGGTGTCCCATGGTCCAGTGTGTGTGGAGGTGTCCCATGGTCCTGGTGTGGTGGAGGTGTCCCATGGTCCAGTGTGTGGTGGAGGTGTCCCATGGTCCAGTGTGTGGTGGAGGTGTCCCAGGTGCTGGTGTGGTGGAGGTGTCCCATGGTCCAGTGTGTGTGGAGGTGTCCCATGGTCCAGTGTGTGTGGAGGTGCCGAGGTCAGTGTGGTGGAGGTGTCCCATGGTCCAGTGTGTGTGGAGGTGCGCGAGGTGCTGGTGTGGTGGAGGTGTCCCATGGTCCAGTGTGTGGTGGAGGTGTCCCAGGGTCCAGTGTGTGTGGAGGTGCGCGAGGTGCTGGTGTGGTGGAGGTGTCCCAGGGTCCAGTGTGTGTGTGGTGGAGGTGTCCCATGGTCCAGTGTGTGGTGGAGGTGTCCCAGGGTCCAGTGTGTGGTGTGGAGGTGTCCCATGGTCCAGTGTGTGGTGGAGGTGTCCCATGGTCCAGTGTGTGGTGGAGGTGTCCCATGGTCCAGTGTGTGTGGAGGTGCCGAGGTGCTGTGTGGTGGAGGTGTCCCATGGTCCAGTGTGGTGGAGGTGTCCCAGGGTCCAGTGTGTGGTGGAGGTGCTGGTGTGGTGGAGGTGTCCCAGGGTCGTGTGTGGTGGAGGTGTCCCATGGTCCAGTGTGTGTGGAGGTGCGCGAGGTGCTGGTGTGGTGGAGGTGTCCCATGGTCCAGAGTGGGGTGGAGGTGTCCCATGGTCCAGTGTGTGTGGAGGTGTCCCATGGTCCAGTGTGTGTGGAGGTATCCCATGGTCCAGTGTGTGTGGAGGTATCCCATGGTCCAGTGTGTGGTGGAGGTGCGCGAGGTTCTGGTGTGGTGGAGGTGTCCCATGGTCCAGTGTGTGGTGGAGGTGTCCCAGGGTCCAGTGTGTGTGTGGAGGTGCGCGAGGTGCTGGTGTGGTGGAGGTGTCCCAGGGTCCAGTGTGTGGTGGAGGTGTCCCATGGTCCAGAGTGGGGTGGAGGTGTCCCATGGTCCAGTGTGTGTCGAGGTGTCCCATGGTCCAGTGTGGTGGAGGTGTCCCAGGTGTGGTGGTCCAGGTGTGTGTGGTGGAGGTGTCCCAGGGTCAGTGCTGGTGTGGTGGAGGTGTCCCATGGTCCAGTGTGTGGTGGAGGTGTCCCAGGGTCCAGTGTGTGGTGGAGGTGCCCCATGGTGCTGGTGTGGTGGAGGTGTCCCATGGTCCAGTGTGTGGTGGAGGTGTCCCATGGTCCAGTGTGTGTGTGGAGGTGTCCCATGGTCCAGTGTGTGGTGGAGGTGTCCCATGGTCCAGAGTGTGGTGGAGGTGTCCCATGGTCCAGTGTGTGGTGGAGGTGCGCGAGGTTCTGGTGTGGTGGAGGTGTCCCATGGTCCAGTGTGTGTGGAGGTGTCCCAGGGTCCAGTGTGTGTGGAGGTGCGCGAGGTGCTGGTGTGGTGGAGGTGTCCCATGGTCCAGTGTGTGGTGGAGGTGTCCCATGGTCCAGTGTGTGGTGGAGGTGTCCCATGGTCCAGTGTGTGACGAGGTGTCCCATGGTCCAGTGGTGTCCATGGTCCAGTGTGGGTGGAGGTGTCCCATGGTCCAGTGTGTGTGGAGGTGCCCAGGTCCAGTGTGTGGTGGAGGTGTCCCATGGTCCAGTGTGTGGTGGAGGTGTCCCAGGGTCCAGTGTGTGTGTGGAGGTGCCCGAGGTGCTGGTGTGGTGGAGGTGTCCCATGGTCCAGTGTGTGTGGAGGTGTCCCATGGTCCAGTGTGTGGTGGAGGTGTCCCATGGTCCAGAGTGGGGTGGAGGTGTCCCATGGTCCAGTGTGTGTGGTGTCCCATGGTCCAGTGTGTGGTGGAGGTGTCCCAGTGTCCCAGGGTCCAGTGTGGTGGAGGTGTCCGAGTGGGTCCAGTGTGTGGTGGAGGTGTCCCATGGTCCAGTGTGTGTGGAGGTGTCCCATGGTCGCTGGTGTGGTGGAGGTGTCCCATGGTCCAGTGTGTGGTGGAGGTGTCCCATGGTCCAGGTGTGTGTGGAGGTGCCCGAGGTGCTGGTGTGGTGGAGGTGTCCCATGGTCCAGTGTGTGGTGGAGGTGTCCCATGGTCCAGTGTGTGGTGGAGGTGTCCCATGGTCCAGTGTGTGGTGGAGGTGTCCCATGGTCCAGTGTGGTGGAGGTGTCCCATGGTCCAGTGTGTGGTGGAGGTGTCCCAGGGTCCAGTGTGTGAGGTGGAGGTGTCCCAGGGTCCAGTGTGTGGTGGAGGTGTCCCATGGTCAGGTGGGGGGAGGTGTCCCATGGTCCAGTGTGTGGTGGAGGTGTCCCATGGTCCAGTGTGTGTGTGGAGGTGGGGGTCTGGTGTGGTGGAGGTGTCCCAGGGTCCAGTGTGTGGTGGAGGTGTCCCAGGGTCCAGTGTGTGTGGAGGTGTCCCATGGTCCAGTGTGGTGGAGGTGTCCCATGGTCCAGTGTGTGGTGGAGGGTGTCCCAGGGTCCAGTGTGTGTGTGGAGGTGCGCGAGGTGCTGGTGTGGTGGAGGTGTCCCAGGGTCCAGTGTGTGTGGTGGAGGTGTCCCATGGTCCAGTGTGTGGTGGAGGTGTCCCAGGGTCCAGTGTGTGGTGGAGGTGTCCCATGGTCCAGTGTGTGGTGGAGGTGTCCCAGGGTCCAGTGTGTGGTGGAGGTGTCCCATGGTCCAGTGTGTGTGGAGGTGTCGGTGTGGTGGAGGTGTCTCCAGTGGTCCAGGGTCCAGTGTGTGTGGAGGATCCCATGGTCCAGTGTGGTGGAGGTGTCCCATGGTCCAGTGTGTGGTGGAGGTGTCCCAGGGTCCAGTGTGTGTGGAGGTGCGCGAGGTGCTGGTGTGGTGGAGGTGTCCCAGGGTCCAGTGTGTGGTGGAGGGGGGGGTGTCCCAGGTCCAGTGTGTGGTGGAGGTGTCCCACGGTCCAGTGTGTGGTGGAGGTGTCCCATGGTCCAGAGTGTGGTGGAGGTGTCCCATGGTCCAGAGTGGGGTGGAGGTGTCCCATGGGGTGTCCCAGGTAGTGTGGGTGGAGGTGTCCCAGGGTCCAGTGTGTGTGGAGGTGTCCCATGGTCCAGTGTGTGGTGGAGGTGTCCCAGGGTCCAGTGTGTGGTGGAGGTGTCCCATGGTCCAGTGTGTGGTGGAGGTGTCCCATGGTCCAGGTGGTCAGGGTGTGGTGGAGGTGTCCCATGGTCCAGAGTGGGGTGGAGGTGTCCCATGGTCCAGAGTGGGGTGGAGGTGTCCCATGGTCCAGTGTTTATGGTCCAGAGTGGGGTGGAGGTGTCCCATGGTCCAGTGTGTGTGGAGGTGTCCCAGGGTCCAGTGTGTGGTGGAGGTGTCCCATGGTCCAGAGTGGGGTGGAGGTGTCCCATGGTCCAGTGTGTGTGGAGGTGTCCCATGGTCCAGTGTGTGTGGTGTCCCAGGGTCCAGTGTGTGGTGGAGGTGTCCCATGGTCCAGAGTGGGGTGGAGGTGTCCCATGGTCCAGTGTGTGTGGTGTCCCATGGTCCAGTGTGTGTGGAGGTGTCCCATGGTCCAGAGTGGGGTGGAGGTGTCCCATGGTCCAGTGTGTACGAGGTGTCCCATGGTCCAATGTGTGTGGAGGTGCGCGAGGTTCTGGTGTGGTGGAGGTGTCCCATGGTCCAGTGTGTGGTGAAGGTGTCCCATGGTCCAGAGTGGGGTGGGGGTGTCCCATGGTCCAGTGTGTGTGAAGGTGTCCCATGGGTCCAGTGTGTGGTGGAGGTGTCCCAGGGTCCAGTGTGTGTGAAGGTGTCCCATGGTCCAGAGTGTGGTGGAGGTGTCCCATGGTCCAGTGTGTACGAGGTGTCCCATGGTCCAGTGTGTGTGGAGGTGCGCGAGGTTCTGGTGTGGTGGAGGTGTCCCATGGTCCAGTGTGTGACGAGGTGTCCCATGGTCCAGTGTGTGACGAGGTGTCCCATGGTCCAGTGTGTGTGGAGGTGCGCGAGGTGCTGGTGTGGTGGAGGTGTCCCATGGTCCAGTGTGTGGTGGAGGTGTCCCATGGTCCAGAGTGGGGTGGAGGTGTCCCACGGTCCAGTGTGTGGTGGAGGTGTCCCAGGGTCCAGTGTGTGGTGGAGGTGTCCCATGGTCCAGTGTGTGTGTGTGTGGTGTCCCAGGGTCCAGAGTGGGGTGGAGGTGTCCCACGGTCCAGTGTGTGGTGGAGGTGTCCCAGGGTCCAGTGTGTGGTGGAGGTGTCCCATGGTCCAGTGTGTGTGTGGAGGTGTCCCAGGGTCCAGTGTGTGGTGGAGGTGTCCCATGGTCCAGTGTGTGTGTGTGTGGTGTCCCAGGGTCCAGTGTGTGGTGGAGGTGTCCCATGGTCCAGTGTGTGTGTGTGTGGTGTCCCAGGGTCCAGTGTGTGTGTGTGGTGTCCCATGGTCCAGTGTGTGTGAGGTGTGTGGTGGGTGTCCCAGGGTCCAGTGTGTGGTGGAGGTGTCCCACGGTCCAGTGTGTGGTGGAGGTGTCCCAGGGTCCAGTGTGTGGTGGAGGTGTCCCATGGTCCAGTGTGTGTGTGTGTGGTGTCCCAGGGTCCAGTGTGTGGTGGAGGTGTCCCATGGTTCAGTGTGTGTGTGTGTGGTGTCCCAGGGTCCAGTGTGTGGTGGAGGTGTCCCATGGTCCAGTGTGTGTGTGTGTGGTGTCCCAGGGTCCAGTGTGTGTGTGTGGTGTCCCATGGCCCGGTGTGTGTGTGGTGGAGGTGTCCCAGGGTCCAGTGTGTGGTGGAGGTGTCCCAGGGTCCAGTGTGTGGTGGAGGTGTCCCAGGGTCCAGTGTGTGGTGGAGGTGTCCCAGGGTCCAGTGTGTGTGTGTGGTGTCCCATGGCCCGGTGTGTGTGGAGATGCGCGAGGTTCTGCTGCGTTAGAGCTGTCCCATGGTCCAGTTCCACCAGAGCGGCGATGTTCAGCACATTGCTGGTGTCTTGCATGTCTGGTGGAATCTGCTCGGTGAGGGATTTCACCAGTAATATTCAAGTTCACCTGAGGTCCCCAAAATAATGTGCCACTTTTTACACTCTGTCATTAAGTATGTTGTAAGTATGCCTTTACGGCGATCGTGAAGTCCAAACTTGTCTTCCTGGTGCAAACACGAGAAATGCCCATTTGAGTGACCTGCCCCGAGCAGTCAAAACCTGAGGTTCAGCAAACGTTATGGCCTAGCAACAGGTCATACGCCATTGGATCATAATCGCAGATGGGTGAATTGCTGTTATGTGTGTGTGTGTGGGGGGGGGGGGGTCAGTTTGAGTATGTAGAGCCCCAGTTCTTGGGGAAGCAATTCATCATACACGGCAATGAACACAATACTTTTAACATGAGAGACTTCTTGTCTGAAATAAGAACATTAATATCTGAATAGCTAGAGCTCTAGTCTGTGAAGGATGGCTAATATGGTGAAATATTATGATTACAATAACGCATACTAAGATTGAAATGTTTTAGGCGTCCCTTTTCAACCTTGTCCCATCAATGAAAATCCTTTCCAGAACACAAGGTAACTGTGCCGTCTTTTTGTAATGCTGTTACAAAATCTCTGCCGAATTTGTGTGCGATGTTTCTTGCATAACGTGACTTCCGTCCGTGCCGTTGTTTTGTACATTGTTAGCACGCCTCCAGTTTATTGCATCGCGGGTCTTTTGATGAAGCTGCGATCATATTCGGCGCAGGTTTGGTTCCAGCCAACAAGCTTCCTGCATAAAGCAGGAAGATCTGCATATTCCGTGGCCGCTTTGGGTTCACATTCGTGAGGACCTGAAATGAGGCGCCATAAAAGTCACGCCCAGTCCCAGTGCAAATTGCCGGTACCCGTCGTCGGATCAGTAGCGTCGTGACGTGTCGCCGGGCTAGCTGCCCTGGGACGGTGTGCAGTTGACCTTGTGTTGACCTTGTGCCGGTCGATGTCGTCAGCACGCTCGGGAGCCAATGCCAGAGCATCTGACACAGAGGTCCGACACACAGTCGGCGGCCGACAGTGACTCTCCACGGCAGCAGGAGTCCGACACACAGTCGGCGGCCGACAGTGACTCTCCACGGCAGCAGGAGTCCGACACACAGTCGGCGGCCGACAGTGACTCTCCGCGGCAGCAGGAGTCCGACACACAGTCGGTGGCCAACAGTGACTCTCCGCGGCAGCAGGAGTCCGCCACACAGTCGGCGGCCGACAGTGACTCTCCGCGGCAGCAGGAGTCCGACACACAGTCGGCGGCCGACAGTGACTCTCCGCGGCAGCAGGAGTCCGACACACAGTCGGCGGCCGACAGTGACTCTCCGCGGCAGCAGGAGTCCGACACACAGCAGCCGACGTGACGTCACCGTCCGACAGTGACGTCACGTTGTCATACAGTCGGCGGTCGTCAGTGACTCTCCGCGGCAGCAGGTGTCCGGTACTCAGCAGCCGACGTGACGTCACTGCGGTCCGTGTGGGAGTGTCAGGTCGTGCCGGACGACCAGACACACAGGGATGTGTGCGACTGTGTCACAACAGTCGGCCCACTGAGTGTATGAGTGCGTTTGTCAGAAATATACGGATCCTTATCATGACATGTTTGTGCTCGCTAACCCAGTTTGTTCCGTTACAATACTGGTTTGATCGTGAGGGAGGAATCCCACGCTCTCACTAGGGGGTGGTCTGGTGAGGAATTCTCCAGACAGTTTCTCTCGTAGCCAAAAGGCTGCCACGCTGGCCGATTTCTCGTCCATTATGATTGATTGGCGAGACGTGTTTACGGTTTGGAACGACCAGTGTTGCCGCTGCATCTTTTCGACGTCGGTTAAATAAGGACCATCCTGATAGTATGAAGCTCCTAAAATATGGCTCCATTTCTGGGTGCATACGGTAAGGCGGCAGTGACGAACGCGGAGGCAACTGCGGCGGTTATAAGGCGTAAATATATCCCCGAGCTTGGCCAAGAAAAGCTCTCGGTGGAGCAGGGATGGCGGACATCTTGCATCCGAATTCGGACGCGTTCCACATGCGAGCGCACTTCCTATTTAGCTGAGACGGCGTTCAATATCGGACGGCTCCGCCGCTTCGATCCGGACGGATCCCGAGGCATTCGTCATGTGCCCAGTGACCGCTGAGTGCGCGCAGTCCATGGGGTGCGCACACCCGGCTGACGGTGCTGCGTGACGTGGACGTGGCCTCTGGCCGACGGCGGTCATGTCCCGTGGCCCCGCTTCTGCTCAGACTGTGTCCATGGGGTGCGCACACCCGGCTGACTGTGCTGCGTGACGTGGACGTGGCCTCTGGCCGACGGCGGTCATGTCCCGTGGCCCCGCTTCTGCTCAGACTGTGTCCATGGGGTGCGCACACCCGGCTGACGGTGCTGCGTGACGTGGACGTGGCCTCTGGCCGACGGCGGTCATGTCCCGTGGCCTCGCTCCTGCTCAGACTGTGTCCATGGGGTGCGCACACCCGGCTGACGGTGCGGCGTGACGTGGACGTGGCCTCTGGCCGACGGCGGTCATGTGCCGTGGCCCCGCTCCTGCTCAGACTGTGCCCATGGGGTGCGCACACCCGGCTGACGGTGCTGCGTGACGTGGACGTGGCCTCTGGCCGACGGCGGTCATGTCCCGTGGCCCCGCTCCTGCTCAGACTGTGCCCATGGGGTGCGCACACCCGGCTGACGGTGCTGCGTGACGTGGACGTGGCCTCTGGCCGACGGCGGTCATGTCCCGTGGCCCCGCTCCTGCTCAGACTGTGCCCATGGGGTGCGCACACCCGGCTGACGGTGCTGCGTGACGTGGACGTGGCCTCTGGCCGACGGCGGTCATGTCCCGTGGCCCCGCTCCTGCTCAGACTGTGTCCATGGGGTGCGCACACCCGGCTGACGGTGCTGCGTGACGTGGACGTGGCCTCTGGCCGACGGCGGTCATGTCCCGTGGCCTCGCTCCTGCTCAGACTGTGTCCATGGGGTGCGCACACCCGGCTGACGGTGCTGCGTGACGTGGACGTGGCCTCTGGCCGACGGCGGTCATGTCCCGTGGCCCCGCTCCTGCTCAGACTGTGTCCATGGGGTGCGCACACCCGGCTGACGGTGCGGCGTGACGTGGACGTGGCCTCTGGCCGACGGCGGTCATGTGCCGTGGCCCCGCTCCTGCTCAGACTGTGCCCATGGGGTGCGCACACCCGGCTGACGGTGCTGCGTGACGTGGACGTGGCCTCTGGCCGACGGCGGTCATGTCCCGTGGCCCCGCTCCTGCTCAGACTGTGTCCATGGGGTGCGCACACCCGGCTGACGGTGCTGCGTGACGTGGACGTGGCCTCTGGCCGACGGCGGTCATGTCCCGTGGCCCCGCTCCTGCTCAGACTGTGTCCATGGGGTGCGCACACCCGGCTGACGGTGCTGCGTGACGTGGACGTGGCCTCTGGCCGACGGCGGTCATGTCCCGTGGCCCCGCTCCTGCTCAGACTGTGCCCATGGGGTGCGCACACCCGGCTGACGGTGCTGCGTGACGTGGACGTGGCCTCTGGCCGACGGCGGTCATGTCCCGTGGCCCCGCTCCTGCTCAGACTGTGCCCATGGTGTGCGCACACCCGGCTGACGGTGCTGCGTGACGTGGACGTGGCCTCTGGCCGACGGCGGTCATGTCCCGTGGCCCCGCTCCTGCTCAGACTGTGTCCATGGGGTGCGCACACCCGGCTGACGGTGCTGCGTGACGTGGACGTGGCCTCTGGCCGACGGCGGTCATGTCCCGTGGCCCCGCTCCTGCTCAGACTGTGCCCATGGGGTGCGCACACCCGGCTGACGGTGCTGCGTGACGTGGACGTGGCCTCTGGCCGACGGCGGTCATGTCCCGTGGCCCCGCTCCTGCTCAGACTGTGTCCATGGGGTGCGCACACCCGGCTGACGGTGCTGCGTGACGTGGACGTGGCCTCTGGCCGACGGCGGTCATGTCCCGTGGCCCCGCTCCTGCTCAGACTGTGTCCATGGGGTGCGCACACCCGGCTGACGGTGCTGCGTGACGTGGACGTGGCCTCTGGCCGACGGCGGTCATGTCCCGTGGCCCCGCTCCTGCTCAGACTGTGCCCATGGGGTGCGCACACCCGGCTGACGGTGCTGCGTGACGTGGACGTGGCCTCTGGCCGACGGCGGTCATGTCCCGTGGCCCCGCTCCTGCTCAGACTGTGCCCATGGGGTGCGCACACCCGGCTGACGGTGCTGCGTGACGTGGACGTGGCCTCTGGCCGACGGCGGTCGTGTCCCGTGGCCCCGCTCCTGCTCAGACTGTGTCCGCGATCGTCCGTGGCACGTGCTGATCCCTGGCTGCTGCCGTCGTTACTAACCTACGCGGTCTGACCGAGGCAGGGCCCGCTCAGCCTCGTCAGGTGGTCATTTTACTCTTCTTAAGGTTTTCCGCGATATTGAAAACTGGCGGTGGACAGGTTCGCAAAATTTTCCGTGCTTTTTCCTCGATCTTTTTTGCTACTGACGTGAAAATTTCAACCTCAGCTCATGGAAGGTCATTGACCTAGCTCGGGTCGGAGTGGATAACCTCCAAAAATGTTACATCGATATCTCATACAAATGAAAAGATAATGAATTAAACTTTGCGCTTTGGTAGAATTGGATAGTGCTACACAAATAATATTTCAGATTTTTGTCTAAAGTCAGGTTGGTGAGCTGAGGTCGCGGCCAGTTTTGGTCTATTTTGGGTCCATTTCCTTTTTTGTATTATGTATGTTCTAACCGCATTTCTACCTTGGTATGCATGCAGAAGCATCAGGAGAAGTTCCGTATGTGATTTGCTTGACCTCCATAAAGTGAGCTGGGGTCACGCCAAGATGAAGTGCGCAAAGTTGGCTAAAACTATCTAGACATTCTTGTTTTGATGTATTTTTACAAGTCACTTCATCAAGCTCATAGGCGTAAAACTGTATTGAAATGAAACTTACTACAGGACTACATCTTGACATTGTTTACGTCACGCACCTATACCTCGGATTTTTGTTTGGGCTAGTGACCCGAGGTTAATGCTAATTTTGGCCCATTGTGGGCCAATATGACTATTTTTTTTAATATTCCTGTTTTACTAGCCACGCTTTTGGTCTTTGTACACATATTGATAATTCAGAAGTTCCTGATCCAATTTGTTTCACCTTCGTCAAGTGACCTGAGGTCATGGCAAGGTAAGTTGCTTGTTCAGCAGCAAACAGTGTTTGACAAGCGTTATGCGTTATGCTATGAAATACTATGCTAGCTATGAAATGGCTTGCTTTTTAACCGGGTGCCCGTACCAGAAATGAAGATACAAATTAGTTTTGAAAAGTCAATTTTCTGCACAAAAACCATGCTGATTTTCGAAATTAGCTTGGAAGCTAAGTACATATAGAACGAGAGCATTTTCGGGCCCCATTCGTCGAGGGCTATCCGATGATGCCCGGCTGGTTTTCGGGCCCCATTCGTCGAGGGCTATCCGATGATGCCCGGCTGGTTTTCGGGCCCCATTCGTCGAGGGCTATCCGATGATGCCCGGCTGGTTTTCGGGCCCCATTCGTCGAGGGCTATCCGATGATGCCCGGCTGGTTTTCGGGCCCCATTCGTCGAGGGCTATCCGATGATGCCCGGCTGGTTTTCGGGCTTAGGTTATTGGTTTTTTTGCCCCATTCGTCGAGGGCTATCCGATGATGCCCGGCTGGTTTTCGGGCCCCATTCGTCGAGGGCTGTCCGATGATGCCCGGCTGGTTTTCGGGCCCCATTCGTCGAGGGTTGTCCGATGATGCCTGGCTGGTTTTCGCGTAACGCTTCACCACCTTCGCCGTAATTTTGGACTCGGGCAGTAAAAAGAATGCGATTTCGTGTTTTTCGTAAATAACTCGATTTTACTGGTCGATATATCATTTTGTGTACCTGCCGAGAATTGTCCGGCGCGTCGTTTATAATAAGAAAAACGAACATTGGCTAAACAATTTCGAGTTAAAGGCCGTCAAAGTCAAAACATTTCGCAGCGCCAGACCACAAAAATCGGCGCTGATGAGCTCCCCGTAAATCGACAAAAGGGAACCGTTTGGCAATGCTAGCGACTTGTTTGATGTATATTGTTATGCTACATAGCTCCAAGGTCATGTTAGGTCACCGAGGTCAAGTCAGGTCAAGTTCATGATAGATCAATGGAACCAACCTTGGTCAACTGGAAGGTTGTCAAAAATGCAAATGAGTGCCATGCGATTCGTGCCATTTTGCATGTTACTCTCTACACATCCTGGAAACTACTGTTTGTGTCATCGTGAGCCTAAGCGTTTCCATATTTCATAAATGTACTTCAGTACTTCCTTCGTGAATTCGATTGCGCCGTGCCGCCCGCCCGACTGGTCGGGCGGGCGACCTGGTTCTGGTAACTGGAACCGGTAACTGACATGATAAAGTGCTGATATATAGGTAACCTGAGGTCAAATGCCGCATCTATCATCTATATTGCATCATTAGTCACGTCCAAAACATCATTGAAGCCCATTTTGGGGCATTTAACCACAATCGCAACGATCCGTAACAATGTCAAACCAAGCACGCAAAACAAGCAAAGTGTGACATATTTGACCTCATTTGAACTTGGAAATATTGACCTAGCGTCATGAAATTTGAACACAATAAAGTCCACCACCGTATCCATCTACCCTGAATATTTCGTTACTCTAACTTTAATAGGAGCCGAGATCTTAGGGGGGCGGATTCCGCCCCCCCCCCCCCTTCCAGTGCGCGTCATTTTGAGAGGGTCTCCAGGTCGCGTGTTAACTTCAGACTTCGCACGCCTTTAGAGGACGTAATTTTCCGTTACATACATTCCGGATGTTCAAAGAATTTCACAAGTTACATTAACCGCAACATATACGCAGTTACATTATACGCAGAGAAATGGTGTTCTATGATGTAAACCTTGATTTGAACTAGATATCCGACTTAAGATCACATTTCGCGTTTTGTAATTTTTAATTTCATGATTTGTCTGTGCAACCATATTTAGCGCTTGCCAATCTTATAGGGTTTGCTTAAGACAAATGCTTCGATGTACAACTAAAACCATATTGAGACGAGGTTCTGGCCTGGCTGACCCGCCATCCTAGGTCCGATATCTTAAGAGCTAATGCTACAATTTTGGCACAATATGCGCAAGTTACAAGACTCTACAAGACTTTAGTATGTCAACTTTAAAAACGATAGCGTGAGTGGTTCCCGTGTTATCTCAGAAAATGTCACGGGAGAGGGATGGAATGGAGGTCAAAATGACACTCCCCCACACCGCGCGGGTGAAGTAAGACTTCGTAATCAAGGGCTGTCCTGTACATTGTGTCAGTCCAATTACAAACTTTTGCTAAACCCTCTCAAGATGAGCGATATGGCATTTGGTTGCTCCTGGCCAGACTACACGGCAATATTCTGGTACTGAAAGAACATTTGCATTGTAAGCGGCTATAATTGTCTTCTTATTCAACTTGGATGTCCATGCAGCCGACTGAGAGATCCTAATTAAAAGGTCAGCTGCTCTGCTGCCTTTCGATAATAATGTATGCATACAGTCCGAAAACTTAGTATTTGGTCGGGATTTACTCCACAATTGCGAATACAAGATACATTTTCCAACATCATCGCATTAATTGTGAATGCTGAATGAGATAATTACGTTCGAGAATTATTTTGAACGACTTGTACCTTGACACACTCAGATTGAGTTACCAGGCATTTTTTCCGGCGTATCACTGTATGAATGTCGCTGACATCCATGTAGACCGGCATCATGTCAGTCTACAATGCACGCTCATCCCTTTGATCTTTGACCTTGCGAAATAGTTTCAAGTCATCCGCAAACATGATGCAGTTGGCATTTTTTTTAACGGCAGGTGACACATCATTAACAATTGTTTCAATGATTTGTCTCTTGATACAAGAGTCAATATAACAAGAGATAGTTGGTCCCATTCAGGGGGACCTGACTGGAACCCACTCTAACATCTTGTGGCTTGCTACAACCCTTTGTTTTCTCCTCTCCCAGTGGGACCCCTACTCAAGTAGCCGCATTGGTGCCAAACTCGCAATACCTTGCATTCGCAATATTTTGTTTTCTTCTCTGATACAGTATATTGACTGTGCCACCGCCCATTTTTTGCCGTCTGACCCACGCCTTCCGCCTGACAGGAGCACAGTGTGACCGTCCATATCTGCCGTGGGGCCCACGCCTTCCGCCTGACAGGTGCACAGTGTGATCGTCCATATCTGCCGTGGGGTCCACGCCTTCCGCCTGACAGGTGCACAGTGTGACCGTCCATATCTGCCGTGGGGCCCACGCCTTCCGCCTGACAGGTGCACAGTGTGCTCGTCCATATCTGCCGTGGTGTCCACGCCTTCCGCCTGACAGGTGCACACTGTCAATGTGACGGACACGTCAGTATCCTGTCGCTGCCCACCTTGGTCGGTACCTGGCGGGCCGCCGGAGCGTCAGTATCCTGTCTCTGCCCATTTGGTCGGTACCTGGCGGGCCGCCGGAGCGTCAGTATCCTGTCGCTGCCCACCTTGGTCGGTACCTGGCGGGCCGCCGGAGCGTCAGTATCCTGTCGCTGCCCACCTTGGTCGGTACCTGGCGGGCCGCCGGAGCGTCAGTATCCTGTCTCTGCCCATTTGGTCGGTACCTGGCGGGCCGCCGGAGCGTCAGTATCCTGTCGCTGCCCATTTGGTCGACACCTGGCGGGCCGCCGGAGCGTCAGTATCCTGTCGCTGTCGACCTTGGTCGGTACCTGGCGGACCGCCGGAGCGTCAGTACCCTGTCGCTGTCGACCTTGGTCGGTACCTGGCGGGCCGCCGGAGCGTCAGTATCCTGTCTCTGCCCATTTGGTCGGTACCTGGCGGGCCGCCGGAGCGTCAGTACCCTGTCGCTGTCGACCTTGGTCGGTACCTGGCGGGCCGCCGGAGCGTCAGTATCCTGTCGCTGTCGACCTTGGTCGGTACCTGGCGGGCCGCCGGAGCGTCAGTACCCTGTCGCTGCCCATTTGGTCGGTACTTGGCGGGCCGCCGGAGCGTCAGTACCCTGTCGCTGCCCACCTTGGTTGGTACCTGGCGGGCCGCCGGAGCGTCAGTACCCTGTCGCTGCCCATTTGGTCGACACCTGGCGGGCCGCCGGAGCGCTGAGGGCAGCCACCCACACCTGAGGCTCTACGCCGCTTGCTGTGAGTTCACGCCCTGTGTTCAGGAGGAAGGTATGGAGCCTTCGAGGGGACGAGTGGTCTAGGGGTAAGATGCTCGTCTCGCAATCGAAAGATTGTGGGTTCGAGTCTCACCTGTCGCTACTCTTCGCCCGCGACCAATCGGCGTGAGAGATTGGCGACGCTACATGACTCAACGGTCGACGTGTCGTAAAACCAATAACCAACCAACTAGGGAACCTTCGATTGATCTGACATACGAGATGCGATTCATCTGACGTCCCGCCCCGAGCGTTCGGTCGGGGCGTGGTGGGTTACATGGTTGTTGATGCGGTTTCCAGGAGCGTCCTAAGTGCTGAGAACAGGCCTCCCCAAGACCTTGAGGCCACCACCAAAATGTGGAAGTAGAGCTATATCGACACAAATGTATTCAGCACAGCTCAGTGAGACCTGCACGGCCCCACTGTGTCGGGCTTCTCATGCAATGCAGGTCAGCACACAATGTAAAGCGGCACATTTATTTATGTGAAGTAAATACACTGAGTTTGTGGCGGCTAAGGTATTGGGCTGACCATCCATCCAGACAAAAGCATGCGCAGCTCCAGTCGACCATCAAGACGCGGAGCGGAGCTGCGCGTGGGCCGTGCGCACCCATCTCGACCTCAGTCCGAGGGGACAGAGGAGGCCGGCCCAGCAGCGTCGCCGAGTGCTGGAGGAGGAACAAAGAAGGACTGTAGTTAGGATGCTTGACAAGTCGGGTATAGTCGGGAGACAAAGTAAAGTGTTTGATGTTTAGCAATTTATGTTTACTAGTTGTGCGATGTCGAAAAAAATGCAGCAGGATGTAGAAATTCACGACAGACATCTCAATCTCTTATGATGCGTCCTCCTTCAAGAGAATGTCTTCATAATCATGTGAACGTTTGATGTTTAATGCATGCACATTAATGGAAAACTATGCTGAGAATAAATGTTCAAGGGATGTGAAGCTAGCATGCATTATTTGGTATTTGTCATCTACTCGTATTGCTTCGAGGCGGCCAATGCGACCGCAGCGCCTCTGGCGGCTGGCCGCCGCACATACTGGGATCACGGGGGCAATTGCGTAGAAAAGGTATATTTTAACACCTGTAAGTGCTTCTAAAGATAATATATGGATATGCGCAGCAACATTTACATACTTGGAGTATTCACCTATCTCATGAGCATTGCTATTTTATAATGCCATGAATTCTCCGGCGGCCACATGACCTGAAACAGAAAGATATTAGTTATTTTTCGGTCTTAATAAGTAGTGGACGGTCGGGGCCCATCTCGCAAAGCCTTCTAAAATCCACAGCTCGAGGTAATCGATATTTGCGCAGAAGTATTCTTACTATTCGAGTATTTCTCTATTCGTTGCATGTAGTTATTCGCTTGTATTGTTTATAGTGTGCCACATGACCTGAAACGTAAAGATTTAGTTCTTATACGGATTTAATGAGACACGGGCGGGTAGGACGGACGTCGCAGCCTTCTGAAATCCAAGGTAATATGTGGTGGCTATATTTTCCCAAAAACATTCTTGCTATTGTAGCATTTGCCTGTTCGTTGCATGTAGTTATTCGTTTGTATTTCCTGTAGTTTGGCGACCACATGGCTTGAAACACAAAGAGAATCGTTCACATGCGGCAATAGCTGGCAGGGTCAGCCGACCTCGCAGACACCAGAAAGCTACTGGAAGAGGTAATCGATATTTCCACTGCCTCCTTCTTGAGGAGTCAGGAGTCCTCTCAGTCATAAGTTCTCTCCTCCTTGCTATTTGTGCATTTGCTTTTTCGCCGCATATATTTTGTTGTTTGTATCGTCCAGTCTGGTGACCACGTGACCATAACCATAAACATATGTTTATGGTTATGGACAATGACCAGTTGTCATTGCGATGACGTGCATCGCAGAGAGTTGGGGAAGAGCAGACATGTTGCTTTTTGCCGATTTCCTGAACGTAGGACGATTAACTAGCATGAATAACCAGTACAAAAGGTACTGATTATGTGGTAGGAGCACAAAGCATGAACAACTCAACCATTAAAACTGGACACACGATAAGTTAAAATGCGTGTCGATTCGGTTTGGCCGCGAGAAATTCGAGCACATATGAAAGCTAAGGCTTGTTTGTTGGGCTCGTGAACTGATATCTCGTGAATTTGTGAAGTTAAAAGTTTCCTTGAACATTTCTAATTCATTTCAGATGCATTTATACGATGACGTACCAATCTAAACAGCTCCAATTTGACGATATTGTTTGCCCGTCAGGCATTTCGTCAAAGAAATACGCTTAACCATTATTTTTTACTATAGAAGGATACCATGGAGTGCGGTCGAATCATTGCCACAGCTATGCAGACAAGGTGTAATTTGGTGTTCATTAAATTACACCGTCATACCTATGCTAGATAATTGCTGGCAGCTATGACAACCACGACCCATATTTACCATGGCATTGCAGACATTTACGCAGAGTTTGACACGCCGAGGGCTTCTGAAAATGTGGAGTGGGGCTATTTGTCATCCAATTTGCGCTAATTTAGGGTGTTGAGGTTAACATTAAGGATTAGTAATAATGTAGCATTCTGACATTCATTGTTGGTGCCATGGGGTGGAAAGTTATCCCAGAATTCCTTTTTAACATAATATGGTAAATGATGAAGCGCATGACTTACTGGTATTACTGTGAAATTATTGGGTATGTTCAGTCACCACGAAAAATAACAAAGAAACACCAATGGGACTACATTGAGGTATGTGTGAAAGCGAGTTGATGTATGCTTATGCTTAGCCTGAATAAGACTAGCTGGTCATAATATCATGCGAATTTGTGTCAAAGAATGTGAGCACCCTATGCGACCAGTACGTACATATTTTTTCCCATGCTCAGAAGAATTGACTCTAAATTATCTCTGAGAGCAAGGAAGGTAATATTGCTTAATGCAGTGTATTCCTACCATGCATAAAAACTCTGAAAACCATGAATTTTACCATAGTGACTTCTAGTCACTAAGCTAGTATTATTCAAATGCTGATAACATGCATCATTGTAACAGGAAACAAATGAGACGTAAAAAAGGGAGCCGAATGCTTTGGATGAGTACAGCAATCAGATAATGTTTTAGCAACAGTAAGAAAGCATACATTTCTACAAACCTCAGCAAAAGTAACACAAGCTAAAAATTGCCAATACTTTAGCTTTGCCAATATTTTCAAATTTTGCATATTGCTTATTTTCGCTTAGGCGTGATTGTGAAATCCGGACGAATCTATTGGAAAATAACGCAAGGCATTTTCGCTTGAATATAAAACCGCCAATAAAATTACGACCAACAACTGGGGGAAGGGGGGGCGGGAGCGACACCTTCAGCTTCAGAACTGAGGGAGCCGCTGCCCCTCCTACTCCCCTCCCCCGGCTGCCTGGTCCCTGGACAGCATTCACCATCACGGGACACACTTCTCCACAGGCAGCACTCACCACTACGGGACACACTTCTCCACAGGCAGCACTCACCACCACGGGACACACTTCTCCACAGGCAGCACTCACCACTACGGGACACACTTCTCCACAGGCGGCACTCACCACCACGAACTCCATGGGAACGATCGCCGCCGCAGGGGGAACACTTCCGCCATGGGGACTGCTCATCGACACGTGGCGCACCAGGGGCGGATCCAGGACTGGTCATAGGGGAGGACACTTGTCTGGAAGGCCGCAATTTCTGCGGTGGGGGGGGGGAGGCGCCACTGCGAAGGTACCTGGAGGGGTGCCTTCGGCTGAAAACCCGTTGAGCGGGACAGAAGAGTGCACTCGAGTACACTGAAGGGTGCATTTTAAACTTAGATGGGAGCCTTTGCCTTTTAAGGGGGCGCCTGTTCCTCTCCGAGGGACTCCTCAAGCTGAAAAATCCGTTGACAGGGGTGCACTCAAGCCCTTCCAGAGGAGCGGCACCTTCCATTGGGCGGTGGGGGACATGCCCCCTGTATTCGCCCATGGGGCACACCTACCACTACAGCAAGTCCTTACCAGCAAGGTGATCCCTCAACGCTTTCAACTGCTACGGTCGGCGACCGCTGCAAATTAATATGCGCTCGGCAGATGCTTCCATCTGGCTGCGGCGATCTATGTAATGCCACCTGATGACGAGGTGAGCTGCCAGATCTGCGGTGCCGTTGGACGCCCCCCCCCCACCGGTGGCTGATTCGCGGTACGTGAAGGCTCGTCACGGGCCGGCTCAACGGCGTGATGAGGCCGCGGGAGTGACTGATCCACGGGAGTGACGGATCCACGGGAGTGACAGGTCCACGGGAGTGACGGGTCCACGGGAGTGACAGGTCCACGGGAGTGACGGGTCCACGGGAGTGACGGATCCACGGGAGTGACGGATCCACGGGAGTGACAGGTCCACGGGAGTGACGGGTCCACGGGAGTGACAGGTCCACGGGAGTGACGGGTCCACGGGAGTGACGGATCCACGGGGGTGATAGGTCCACGGGAGTGACGGATCCACGGGGGTGACAGGTCCACGGGAGTGACGGATCCACGGGAGTGACAGACCCACGTGTGTGACGGGTTCACGGTGTGACACGTGGACCACAGCAGCGGCGGGTCTACGGCAGTGGTGAGTCCATGGGTGTGTCTGGTCCACGGGAGTGACGGGTCCACATGAGTGACTGATCCACGGGAGTGACGGATCCACGGGAGTGACAGACCCACGTGTGTGACGGGTTCACGGTGTGACACGTGGACCACAGCAGCGGCGGGTCTACGGCAGTGGTGAGTCCATGGGTGTGTCTGGTCTACGGGAGTGACGGGTCCACATGAGTGACAGGTCCACGGGAGTGACGGATCCACGGAAGTGACGGGTCCACGGGAGTGACGGGTCCACATGAGTGACAGGTCCACGGGAGTGACGGGTCCACATGAGTGACAGGTCCACGGGTGTGACGGGTCCACGGGAGTGACGGGTCCACGGGAGTGACGGGTCCACGGGAGTGACGGGTCCACATGAGTGACAGGTCTACAGGAGTGACGGGTCCACGGGAGTGACAGGTCCACGTGTGTTACGGTTCACTGTCGTGTGCTGCTCCAGACATCGACCGAGAACACGCCGGTGTCCGTGCCGGCCTCAGGAACTCCAGCCAGCTGGTACGCGCTGCTCCAGACATCGACCGAGAACATGCCAGTGTCCGTGCCGGCCTCAGGAACTCCAGCCAGCTGGTACGCGCTGCTCCAGACATCGACCGAGAACACGCCAGTGTCCGTGCCGGCCTCAGGAACTCCAGCCAGCTGGTACGCGCTGCTCAGACATCGACCGAGAACACGCCGGTGTCCGTGCCGGCCTCAGGAACTCCAGCCAGCTGGTACGCGCTGCTCCAGACATCGACCGAGAACACGCCAGTGTCCGTGCCGGCCTCAGGAACTCCAGCCAGCTGGTACGCGCTGCTCCAGACATCGACCGAGAACACGCCAGTGTCCGTGCCGGCCTCAGGAACTCCAGCCAGCTGGTACGCGCTGCTCCAGACATCGACCGAGAACATGCCAGTGTCCGTGCCGGCCTCAGGAACTCCAGCCAGCTGGTACGCGCTGCTCCAGACATCGACCGAGAACACGCCAGTGTCCGTGCCGGCCTCAGGAGCTCGAGCCAGCTGGTACGCGCTGCTCCAGACATCGACCGAGAACACGCCGGTGTCCGTGCCGGCCTCAGGAACTCCAGCCAGCTGGTACGCGCTGCTCCAGACATCGACCGAGAACACGCCAGTGTCCGTGCCGGCCTCAGGAGCTCCAGCCAGCTGGTACGCGCTGCTCCAGACATCGACCGAGAACACGCCAGTGTCCGTGCCGGCCTCAGGAGCTCCAGCCAGCCGGTACTCGCTCCTCCCATCCTGTGGCTCCACCCGCGGCTGCCTCGAAATGTATTCAGATGTCCTGCCCTCCCTGGCACTGTTGTCGATGGCTGTATAATTGCTTCCAGAAATCGTATCCAAAGGCGGGTTCACGTGGTTTTCTCCTCCATCCTCAAACTTTTGTTCTAGATCACGTAGAGAAACACAGTGTTCACGTCCGCGTAGCGCCATCCTTCATCTGTTCATTGATAAAAGCAACCTTTTACCGCTGACCATTCAGGTCGGGTTAACGAGGTCGAAGTCGGGGTGAAGCCGACTGACAGGTCTACTTTGCAGGCTTTCGACTCTAGCCGCAAGCCATATTACTTTTGTTTGGGTCAAGCCTGATATTAATAGCTAGTGGATGTTCTGGCGAACATCATGACATTATCAAAGTGCGAATTCAAGGCCACGGCCACGCACAGGAGTCCTGGAGAGCAGCATACTTTTTCCGAGTTCCCTCGTAATTGTATCATGATTTCTAAACTACGAACGATAAAGCGACGAAACAAAGACAAATAGACTTGGAAAGATGCGCTGTAGCACATTGTGCCAAAAGACTTGATAAATTGTCGTGTATGAACATTAATCTAGACCACGCTCATCCATCACGCCATGTACTATTGACGTCACAGATAGCTTGACAGTCAGACTGGGCGTCCTGGCACCTGAATAAAGACAAAGACGTATATTCAGGCCATCCACAATAAACTCGTGGCTATTGCAGCCTATGGTCGAGTTTTAAAACATATGTCACATGAAAAAAAGGGCTGTCACAGGCACACATAAAAACATACAACAATTCCTCATACCAGCGGCACGGAAACAGTCAGCAAGTACGGTAAGTATAATAAGAAGTCAGCAGGCATGAAGATAAGTCAGCAAGTATGATAAGAGGTCAGCGAGTATGATAAGAAGTCAGGAGGTAGAGCAGGTCAATCTGACCGGTCCCATGCACAAATGCCGCCTAAGGTGGCGACCAAACATGGGAACTGGCAGTTTCTTCAGTTCGTGTGGCAGTTCATTATACAGGGCAGGACCTCTGGAACAAAAACGGCTCCTGCCCATCTCTGTTCGCGACCTGGGACGTATAGGTCCCGGTCCTGATGGGTGTGGCGGTCACGGTGCTCGGCGACTGTTGAGATAGTGTCGGCTAATGAAGCCGGCTCCTGCCGTCGGCGCACCTGGTGAAGTAGGCACAGCGTGTGGTATGAGGCCAAGTTCTCAGCGCTCATCCAGCCAAGACGCTCTAACAGATCCGTGACATGGTCAAAATTGGATCGTCCGAAAATAACTTTCGCTCCAAAGTTCATAATTTGTTAAATCCAAGACATATTATTTTGGGTACTATTTCCGTACACCGAAATGCAGTACCGGATCTGAGAGAGGACCAAGGCATTGAGGAGCACCGAGATGACAAATGGTGGCAGGTGGCTTCTGAGATACGATAGACCGGCCAAAGTTCCGAAACATCGTCTGGTAATGGTGGAAACATGCGAGTCCCAGCTGAGGGTGCGACCAAAAGTGAGCCCTATATTTTTACTTCCGAACAGGGGAACAATTGTTGATCGCGAAACGTTACAGTTAAGTTGGGGAGATTGCGCCAATTTATGTTGGGTGCCAAAGACCATGAGCTGGGTTTTCTCCGCATTTACTTTTAGACCGTTACCGCGGAAACAAACGTCGAGGGAGGCCAGGACTTGTTCCAACTCGGTAGCGACACTTTGGATGCGAGTTTTGTTTCCGGTGACCAAAATGTGTGTGTCATCCGCATACTGAACGATTACTGCGCCTTCAGAGAACAGACTGAGGTCGTTGGCGAAGACGCAGTGGAGTAAAGGGCCGATAGATTGGCCTTGAAAAACTCCGATGTTGTTTGGAAGTGGATCAGATTTTAAGCTGCGACCCGGACTGTCAGTTAGGCTGACACCCTGGGTATGGTCTTTCAGATAGGCCGAAACCATGAAGTGTCAATACCGAGCTGGCTTAATTTGGTCAAGAGTTTTGAATGGTCTATCACATCAATGCATTTGCTCAAGTCCAGGAGGCAAAGGAGGGACATCTCACCACGATCATTGGCCGATAGGATCTGGCCGGATATGGATATCAACGAGGTCTCCGTTGAGTGACGGGGACGGAAACCGTGCTGGGTAGGAGAGAGGAGGTGGTTGTTGGATAGGTAGGCGTAGAGCTGCTGGTGGACTGCACGCTCCACAATTTTGGCAATGATCGGGGCAATAGAGATGGGCCGGCAGTTGGATGGGCTGGTAGGAGGTGGGGACGTCGGCAGTGGTGAGGCTGGGGTTGACCAAATGCAGAAGCACACTGCCAATGACGCCAAAACTGAGCCGGATCATACCCACGCTGATGCCGTCCCCCCGCAGGCGGATGAACTGTTCATGCCGAACACGATGGCGCGCAGCTCGGAGAGGGACAGTGGTACTAGGCAGAATGCGCAAGCACCCACTCGCTGCAAACGACAGGCCAGGCTCGGGGAGGCATCCTGACCAGCAACCTCGCCAGCAATGCGTGGTCCAACGCCAATAAAATAATCGTTTAGCTGGTCAGGCGTAGCGTCAGGAGCCTTATGATGGCACTTGGCATCGCCCACGGTGGACCGAATGCACCGTCATATGCCCCCTCGTCCGCTCTCCTGGATGCGCCTCAAGGGTGTCGCGTCGAATGGCAGAGCGCACCTGTCTGTTGAGCTCGCTGTAAACAGCGGAGCCGTGACCTGAGTAACGCAGCGCCTCCCGGCGGCGGGCCATGATATCTCTGGTTCTATCAGACAACGCTGGGGCGCTAGGGTTTAGAATGCGCAACGTCCTAACTGGAGCATGTCGGTCAAAATCGGTAAAAAGCGACACAGGAAAGCGTTCCACTTCAACGTGACCGTCTGTAAATAAAACACTGCACCAATACACACACATCAGGTCACGATACAAAGCAGTTTAGTCAATCCGGCGCAAGCTACGAGATTGTACGGTGCGACGCGCAGAACGGCAGCGAGGAACATCGATAAAAACGCGAACAAATTTGTACGGGCTAAAATGGCAAAATCGCGACCCACAGCGTGTGACAAGAAGACGACAATTCGCTATGCAAACATCCAGCAGAGAACCGCTTTAATAAGTAGGTGTCGTTACAAATTGATACAGCGAGTATTCAGACAAAAAATTGTTCAACATATTTTTTGCTGGGTCACCATCAAGCTTTGTAAGATCGCAATTTAGGTCGCCGCAGATAATCACTTTACACGAAGGGTGATCAATGCAAAGCCGTTCGTACTGGGACTCTAGATCGGGGAAGGGGGCCGCGGTACCTCAGTTGGTAGAGCGTCGGACTCTTGATCGCAAGATCGTGGGTTCGAATCTCACAACCGACGGAATTTACCGAGTCCACCCGCGACCAATCGGCGTGAGAGATTGGCGACGCTATATGACTTAGCGGTTCGAATGCGTCGTAAAAGAACCCAAGGTTCTTCTTCTAGATCGGAGAAGTCTGCCTTTAAGTCTGCAACATTGCGCCGGGAAGGGCGGTAGACTGTGCCGAGAATGAACCTCCGTTTGCCATCCGGCTTCACCACGGTCCACAATGACTCGAGCCTGCTGTTGGGTAGCGGTTGCACGGTCACTTTGAGCGGTGTCACGCTTATACCGTCCCTGACGGCCACGGCCACACCACCGAAGCCACCATTGTCCGGCCGGTCCGCTCGGTAGAGTTGATAGCCCGGCAGAACCAGCAGACGGTTTGGTGTGGCAGGCTTAACCCAGGTCTCGTTAAGTGTCATGACATCATACTTGAGTGGTCTGATCTCGAGAGACAACTCGAGCAATTTCGATTTCAGACTCTGGATGTTTATGTGACCGATCAGTAGAGTAGACTTGCCTCTCGCACGACAATCCCACCGATGCGCCCCTCTGCTCCCGCGGCGCCGGGCTCCGGGCGCGTGTCTGCCACGCCTGGTCCGGCGTGGGCGGACGCCCGGATCAGCTGGGTGGACTCACCGGACGGGCCCGCCCGAGGCCATCACTTGGTCAACTGGTGACCGGCCACGGCCGACCTCAAGGTCGTCCGGACCGCCACAGCTCCTGCGCTGACGGCCGGCCGACCGCAGCGGATCGAACAGCTTGCATAGGTATAGGTGTGGTGGGAAACATTATACCTATGCAGAATATTTAGGTGCCAGGATGCTCAGCCTGACTGCCAAGCTATTTGTGACGCCAATGATAGATAGGTGTGGTAGGAAACAGTATAACTGTGCATAATATTAAAGTGTCAGGACGCCCAGCCTGACTGCCAAGCGATTTCTGATGTCAATTATACCTTCTCATCGGGAGCACCTGTCGCATCACGCCATCCACCTACTCGTCGTCAGTACCTGTCGCATCACGACATGTGCCTACCGTAATGGTTCAGCAGGCGAATTCCGCCTCCCATATATCTGGGGTATCTAGAAAAGGCCCAACGCCACGAACTATTGATGGAACAAGGGCCTACGTGTAATTTTGTATAAAGTTAAACAGGATCACAACATATTATTGAGTCATTCAAGGTCAATTGAAGTCATGTCCCAGCCTCTTCAAATTTGGCCAGGCAGTTAGGTTATTGGCTTATACCATTCCTGATCACTGGATAGGTTAGATTTTTGGATAATGTCTGACCTAACCTAGCCCAAGAGCGTAGCCAGGGGCAGGGGTGGAAGGGGCGCCCACCCAGCCTTCTGAGGTCAGTGGGAGGTCCCGAGCGGTGGACGTTTTAAAAGCTTTTTTTTTAAATCCAGCTATCTCAAAATTAAGTCGTAGAAATCCGAGGAATGTTTAGATTCCGAGTGGATTAGATTCGCCTACCTGACTTAGGCAAATTATGTAAGTACCTAACCCGAAGCGTTGTTCCTATCCTCGAACCAGTTTGGGGCCTTGGAGCAAACAAAAGAGGCCAGCACTATGAATAGCCAAAGGGGCTCCAAACAGGTGGTGTCCCCGAGCAGGATGGAGCGGACCCTCGAGCAGGATTGAGCGGACCCTCGAGCGTAATCAAAGGGTTCCCAAGCAGGATGGAGCGGACCCTCGAGCGTAATGAAAGGGTTCCCAAGCAGGATTGAACGGACCCCGAGCGTAATGAAAGGATTCCCAAGCAGCATCGAGTGGACCTCCGAGCGTAATCGAAGGGTTCCTGAGCAGCGTATCAATAGACAGCTTCTCAGGGGGCCATCGGACGGGAATTGATTTGGCTTTGCAAATATTCTCAAAATTTGCGCTTCGAGGGCCTCCAAAATAAGGACTAAAGTCCGAGGCAGTTTCCGATTTTCAGTGAGATTTCCCCCCACAGTTCTTTCTTCGGATCCCTTTGAGCAAATCTTTCCTGCGTGCGTGACATAGCTCAGCCCATCTACAGGCCTCCGTCAGGGGCGGGCACATGTCTGTTCCCCTGATCTGCCTCTGCTCCACGGCGTCTGTTGTGCAGTCGGCACGAGCAAGCTGAGGGACGCCCAACCGGGCGCAGCATCCATTCGATTTGAAAATGCAGCACTGCGTCCATGGCGTTGTTTTGTTAGAGCTGACCGACAGTGCTAAGTTGTGCCTTTCTCCATTCCCTTCCTCTTTTCCCGCCCTCAGTTCCTTTTCTTTGCGGAAATGTGAGGTTCTGATTTTCCCCGCGAATTACGCCAGTGGACTGCGGCGAGCTCCGCTGCCGTCAATTCTTCAAATAACTGAGCTGATTATGGCAGTGAAGAATGAAATGGCTGTTGTTTAATGAAATGGCTGGATGTATAAAGCCGCGCGTTCATTTTTGAGAATCGGTGGGCTGGATGGAGTACGAGTGGGCATTTAAGTGAGATACTCCTAATCTTACTTGGGTGTGGAGTGGGCTTTCCCGCTTAGGTTAACAAATTCGGTTATAGGTTGACAAATTCGGATACGGAGGGCTTACCGAATAGTTCTTCAGTGCTTTCTTATGAGCTGAAAGTGACTTTATTTTATGTGATTGTGTTTGGAAGAGAGTTCCAGTCTTTAGCTGTTTCAGGAATAGATGAAGCATGACATGAATTTGACCTGACGCATATATGCATGCATATATTCAGATTCGGCGCCATCCGCGTCCGTGGCCGTATGTGTAGCGTCACAACGTGTTTATTAGTAGAACCGAAAAACATTAGGTATGTATGGTAGAAAGCATTACACATAGTCATTCAATATATGATAAGCTATGGTATCCCTAGACTAAAACTAAAATGTTATCCTCTGACTTTTCGAGCGGCGGATTGTTACCCCTGCGGACGCCACAAGTGCTTCCCGTCCAGCCAGATCCCTCCTGGGATCCTTCCCGTCCAGCCAGATCCCTCCTGGGATCCTCCGATGCTGTCAGACCTCACCCCAGTGCCTCCCATATGGTTAGACCTGTCATCAGTGGCCATGTCGCGTTGTCAGAGCTCTCCCCAGTGTCGCTAACGCGTGGTCAGACCTGTCCCCAGTGTCTGTTGTGTGATTAGAACTGTGAGCCCGGCGCCAGTTCTCCGGGCTGAGTTTCCGGTGGGCAGTTAGTCGACCGGCCGACAGATGGCAGCACAGTCGGCCTGTCGTCCTGCTCCGACAGTCAGTGATGCGTCGATGGTGAGTGGGTGGAGTTGCGCTGTTACGGGTCTGGATCGACTCTTGGGGTGAGTGTACTGCCACGAGGCGCCACTGTAAGGACGGTTGAGAATTCCGCGTATTGTCTTTATGGTGCTACGTACTCGCAGCTGCACTTGCAGGTGATCATTTTGGCATCAAAAATTACAATAATTGGTGCTATCGTAGGCAACCTTGCCTTACGCCTTTCCGTGCATAGCAGTGGTGGCGGAAATTCGTTTTGATTGTGGAAGAGAGTCGCTGGGGCGCTATTAGCCCCGAATGTCCCTTTTGGTTCTAAAGGTACCCTGGCCTTCACCGGTCCCTTATTTTACAAATAGCTCATACCTGTAGGGGAGACCGTGTCTAGTTGATATACGGGATGGTTGATGCAACAGCATTTTCTACAAAAGTATGAAGTCGGTTGCCATGGCTACCACACATGTTGCTACTGGCACCCTCTTCTCGCGGCAAAAACAAGCGCAAGCCCTTCCGACCCGTGGGTACGGAATGGTGACAATGTGGCGCTTTTTTGGAGCGAAAGTAAAATTCCAAGGTCTGCACCTTGCCCTTAATTTCTCATTTTTTTAACGTTTAGGTGTCGGTTATCATTAACATGTTCTCTCAACTTCGCAACGGTGAAATGCTTTTATCGTTTGCCGCTACACTACTCACAATGTTGCATAACATATTGCAGCATTCACCAGAAAATCTGCGGGGTAAATTGATACAGTCCGCATCAGCTTATTCAGCCTGTATTATAGGAACATCAGCCTGTATCAATGTTTGGTGGACTGGTAATGAAGTAAAGTAACCACAGAATTGCCTATTTTATTAAGATGTTTGCTAAAACTGTATCAAGATAGTCTTATTCAATATCTCTACGGGCATTTCTCACCCGACGGAAAAGACTGAACGAAGGAAAATGTGCGGCTCCGAAGTGAACATTTGCGCATTCCATAAATGGCATAAACCATGACATATTGTCAGCCAGAAATCAAACCAGTATTATTACGGTAAGCGTGAAATATGTACCTTTCAGATGACGTAAAGTAATGTCACCTATAGATAATTTATTTTATTTAACTTGCATTTTATCAACTTACACCATCGTCAGTAACAACTTAACCCTGTAACGGGGTAAGTTGATGAACCGGTAGTTGCGCGATGTTGTTTGGCTCTGGTGCAAAGCCCAGAGGATGCCACGAAACAAAATTATCGGGGATGATACCAGAAGGTTTAAGCTTGGCGTAGGTGTAACTCTCACCTCGCTACCCATCCAAAGTGATAAGTTATTTTCAGTTTCGCCAAAATTGTATCAACTAGACCCGACCTACCCTATGTATTTATGGTACAGGGGTGGGTGTGGGGGGGGGGACGGGGCCAGTTGAATCACTGGATTTTTGATACATCATTTTTTCCCAAAAGAATGAAGCCTGTTGCCATGGCTACCACACATGCTGCTACTGGCACCATCTTCTCGCGTAAAAAGAAAGCTCAATTACTTGCAACCCGCAGCTGCGGAATGGTGACAATGTGGCACAATTTTTGGGCGAAGGTAAAATTTAAATATCTGTGCTTCACCCTTTGATATCCAATTTGACGCCCACTTGCTAACTTTTTAGGTGTCTGGTATCATTACCATGTTCTGTCAGTTTTGCAATAGTGAAATATTTTCATCGTTTTCCGCTACAGTGTACTCGCAATGTTGCATAACATGTTCAGCTTGCACCAGAAATCCTGCAGAGTAAATTGATACAGCCCGCATCACTTAACCCGCCTGTAACAACATCAGCCTGTTTCAACGTCAGCCTGTAGCAACATCAGCCTGTTTCAACGTCAGCCTGTAGCAACATCAGCCTGTTTCAACGTTAGCCTGTAGCAACATCAGCCTGTTTCAACGTTTTGTGGACTGGCAATGAAATGAAAGAACCACAGAATTGCCTATTTGTGTCACGGTGTTTGGTAAAACTGTTTCAAAATAATCCTTTTCAATATTTCTTCGGGAATTTATCACCTGACGAAAAGGACTGAACGAAGGAAAAGGTGCAACTACTGAATGCACGTTTGCGCGTTCCATAAATGGCATAAACCATGAGCTATGGTCAGCCATGACTGAAGACAGCATTTTTACTGTAAAGAGGTGAAACATGAACTTTTTAGATGGCGTAGAGTAATGCCATCTATGGATAATGCATTTTATTTAACTTACATTTCATCAACTTACCCCATCGTCAGTAACTACTTACCCCTATAGCGGGGTAAGTTGATGAACCGGTAGTTGCGTGATGCTTTGCTCTCTGGTTGAAAGCCCACATGGTGCGACGAAAAAAAGATATCGGGGATGATACAACAAGGTTTAGGCTTGACATAGATGTGGCTATCTCCTCGCTATCCTTCCAAAGTGATGAGTTATTTTGAGTTTCGCTAAAATTGTATCAACTATACCCAGTCTCCCCTATGTCAGAGGCTCGGAAACATGGCTGAAGCTGGGCGCTAAGTTCATGTGATGTTTTTAAGTAAAATAGAGACTTTGTGTATTTTTGGAGATGTGCATCCCGCGCTTAGCAATGCATGTCGAAGTTTGCAGTATGCCTCTCGCGTTGAATACCTATAATTATGGATTCGGATACACCCAGGATTTTCTTTTCATCAAGGCGGGAGCGTCGTGTAGAATTGTACCGAAGGCTAACGGCATCGTCACGGACATAGGTGGACTTTCCTTGCAGCAGCTCGAACCTCTGTGCCAGCAATAAGTGCGTGAACTGCTTAGTAATTACAGATTTTAATAAGCCTCAACCAGCCAACCCGTACAATGAGTATATAGTTGATCAGCAGCGGTATCTCTGGGCCTTCGACTAATTTTCTTCTTCTCAAAGCTCCACTCTTGGCCACAGACTTGTGTTAAATGTGGACAGGCCACCACTTAAGCAGCTCGTCTGTTGAAGACAAGTTGGCTAGATAAGATATCGGTGGACACTCGTCCATTGGTGTAGGTTTCTGAAAATTATTGGGACGGCACAATACATGAAGGCAATGGGCGGGCCTAAATGTCTGGGGGGGGGGGGTAGGATGGGGGAGTGTAGGGTAGGTACATAGGGTCCCATGTTAAAAGTTTAAATTATTGGGAGGCCAAGCCAACATTAGGGGGGGGGGAGGGGTGCCCTCCCAAAAGCATGCAAAGCCACATCCCTGCACTCGTCGGCACCATCTCTGTGGTGGCAATAAGCATGCAAAAGATTTCGTGCGGAACGGAAAGTCGCTGGGATTGCAGGGATTGTATCAGGACATTTATTAAGTTCATCAGCCACACAAGAACGGATTTTGTGGAAAAAAACCTTCTTTGGGAGTAGTTCTTGCTACGAAAATTACACAGGGGAGACGCCAGGGAATCCTCAGTTCTCAGAGTTCCAGAGTAAATAAAAGCTTTTATAGCCCGAAGGGCCCTTTATGTACCACAGCAGCCCTACAATACGTCAAATTGACCCTTTCGGAACTCCAATAGATCATTCCAAGCCTCCAATATCCTCAAAGCGCTCTATCGCAGCAAACAAGGCCCAATCAGAACTCCAATTGACATTCCAAGATGTAAATCTGGGAACCCTTTAAGAGCCCGAAGTTCCTCACAGAGCTCAGAAGGCCCTAGTAAGGGCCCTTACTAACCTTAAATGACCCTTCTCAAAAGGGCCGGAGCGTGCTTCAAGGAAGCCCTGCCACAGATCAAATGAACATCAAACTGATACTTAATAGCGTCCTCACAGACCATTAGAGACCTATTACCACATTCCTTAATGGAAGCATCCCAATTATTTTTTGCTCCCATGAACAGCACCCTTCAGGAGCAAATGAAGTCAAAACGTCCTTTGGAACCAAAGGCCCTGGGCCCTGATCTCTCAGGTGACCACAGCCCATCTGGCCCCCATGGGCACGGTACTGCGCAGGATGCCTCACAAGTGCCAGTGACGTGCCCAGGATGTCGAGCGTGGGAGAAATGGCCCTTCCATACCTCAGAGGGATCCTTATTACCTTGAAAGGCCCTTTTAATGAACCTCGGACACAGGAAAATTTTCATTTCATCCCAAAAATTATTTTATTCATTTTATCATCTGTACCACTTCGTGGCAGCCATAAATCACGATAAAATCACTTCCGGTGAGAGACAACTCATATACTATCATGGACTACCTCTTGACCATCCCGGACCATCCTATGACCACGTTTGGATTACCTCATAACCACTATCGGACCACCTCGTGACCACTACTGAACTACCTCATAACCACGGACACGAATAATCACAAGCCATGCCGGTTAGGCGTATATGACATTAAACAGAGGTGTAGTGATGCATAATTCGTACATATGCTGCTTATCTGCGTGTCGCTCGCAGCTGAAGCGCTTCGCAAATGTTAAAATATGCAAATATCGGGACAAGTATGTTGATGAATGTGCACATCACGCACCGTCCACCGCAATTCATCACCAGCTTCCAGCTAGATTAACAGCAGCACATGTCTAGATTAACGGCGACTCACATCGTTTGTTGACCACTTCAATGGCAACATGAAAGGTAGCACGTGTGGATCGGAAATACATGAAATAAGCAACTTGTAGGTCTCATGAAGCCCCACCCACTGAACTGTAATTATGGTAAGCAGTCCAGAGGAGGAAAATGTAACTGTAATTATGGTAAGCGGTCCAGAGGAGGAAAATGTAACTGTAATTATGGTAAGCAGTCCAGAGGAGGAAAATGTAACGATTGGTAACGGCGGGCTTTTTAACCGGTCTTGGAATATATACGGGTCTTTCGACTGGTCTTTAGGTTGTTTTGTGTTCTTTTTTAATGGATGCAGCTGTGGAAAACCTAATAATTATAATCCCCATGCATCCTGTGAGGTACACCACCGCAGCTGTGTTGGGTGAGCTGGTGTATGTGGCGGCTGGGTGGTCCTCGGTCAGTGGTCTACTGGCCGCTCGGTGGTACACCACCGGCCGTGTTGGGTGAGCTGGTGTATGTAGTGGCTGGGTGGTCCTCGGTTAGTGGTCTACTGGCCGCTCGGTGGTACACCACCGGCCGTGTTGGGTGAGCTGGTGTATGTAGTGGCTGGGTGGTCCACGGTCAGTGGTCCACTGGCCGCTCGGTGGTGCACCACCGGCCGTGTTGGGTGAGCTGGTGTATGTGGCGGCTGGGTGGTCCACGGTCAGTGGTCCACTGGCCGCTCGGTGGTGCACCACCGGCCGTGTTGGGTGAGCTGGTGTATGTAGTGGCTGGGTGGTCCTCGGTTAGTGGTCCACTGGCCGCTCGGTGGTGCACCACCGGCCGTGTTGGGTGAGCTGGTGTATGTGGCGGCTGGGTGGTCCTCGGTCAGTGGTCCAATAGACGCTCGGTGGTACACCACCGGCCGTGTTGGGTGAGCTGGTGTATGTGGCGGCTGGGTGGTCCTCGGTCAGTGGTCTACTGGCCGCTCGGTGGTACACCACCGGCCGTGTTGGGTGAGCTGGTGTATGTGGCGGCTGGGTGGTCCACGGTCAGTGGTCTACTGGCCGCTCGGTGGTGCACCACCGGCCGTGTTGGGTGAGCTGGTGTATGTAGTGGCTGGATAGCTGCAGTTACAGCTCCAGCTGCCAGCGGCCGGTGAATAATGACCGGTTAGCCAATCATCAACCAATCATCACCAGTATCAGCAAATCATTTCTAGTTGGCCAATAATCACCAGCAAAGAATCACCAGTCAACCGCTCATCACCAGTCGAGCATCAACATGCAGTGAGGTATCACCAGTCAACCGCTCATCACCAGTCGAGCATCAACATGTAGTGAGGTATCACCAGTCAACCGTTCATCACCAGTTGAGCATCAACATGCAGTGAGGTATCACCAGTCAACCGTTCATCACCAGTCGAGCATCAACATGTAGTGAGGTATCACCAGTCAACCGTTCATCACCAGTCGAGCATCAACATGCAGTGAGGTATCACCAGTCAACCGCTCATCACCAGTCGAGCATCAACATGTAGTGAGGTATCACCAGACTGCCGGCCAGACGCTATCGCTCCGGTGGTGCTGTTGTGTTTCTGCTTTGGCGCCGTTTTCGTGTTGCTTTGGCACTGTCTGATGCCGTCTGATGCCGCCTGGTGCAGTGGTGTCGATGGTGATCACCACAGCTGCAGATAATCTCAAAACAACTCACTCGTCGCAGTCGTTACACTGCACCACGTCACTCGCCACAGTCGTCACATTGCACCACGTCACTCGCCACAGTCGTCACATTGCACCACGTCACTCGCCACAGTCGTCACATTGCACCACGTCACTCGCCACAGTCGTCACATTGCACCACGTCACTCGCCACAGTCGTCACATTGCACCACGTCACTCGCCACAGTCGTTACATTGCACCACGTCACTCGCCACAGTCGTTACATTGCACCACTTCACTCGCCACAGTCGTTACATTGCACCACGTCACTCGCCACAGTCGTTACATTGCACCACTTCACTCGCCACAGTCGTTACATTGCACCACGTCACTCGCCACAGTCGTTACATTGCACCACTTCACTCGCCACAGTCGTTACATTGCACCACTTCACTCGCCACAGTCGTTACATTGCACCACGTCACTCGCCACAGTCGTTACATTGCACCACGTCACTCGCCACAGTCGTCACATTGCACCACGTCACTCGCCACAGTCGTCACATTGCACCACGTCACTCGCCACAGTCGTCACATTGCACCACTTCACTCGCCACAGTCGTCACATTGCACCACGTCACTCGTCGCAGTCGTTACATTGCACCACTTCACTCGCCACAGTCATCACATTGCACCACGTCACTCGCCACAGTCGTCACATTGCACCACGTCACTCACCACAGTCGTCACATTGCACCACGTCACTCGTCGCAGTCGTCACATTGCACCACGTCACTCGCCACAGTCGTTACATTGCACCACGTCACTCGCCACAATCGCTACATTGCACCACTTCACTCGCCACAGTCGTTACATTGCACCACGTCGCTCGCCACAGTCGTTGCATTGCACCACGTCACTCGCCGCAGTCGTCACATTGCACCACGTCACTCGCCACAGTCGTTACATTGCACCACGTCACTCGTCGCAGTCGTTACATTGCACCACTTCACTCGCCGCAGTCGTCACATTGCACCACGTCACTCGCCACAGTCGTTACATTGCACCACGTCACTCGTCGCAGTCGTTACATTGCACCACGTCACTCGCCGCAGTCGTCACATTGCACCACGTCACTCCCCACAGTCGTCACATTGCACCACGTCACTCCCACAGTCGTCGTCACATTGCACCACGTCACTCGCCACAGTCGTTACACTGCACCACGTCACTCGCCACAGTCGTTACACTGCACCACGTCACTCGCCACAGTCGTTACACTGCACCACGTCACAGTCGTTATCACTTGCACCACGTCACTCGCCACAGTCGTTACACTGCACCACGTCACTCGCCACAGTCGTTATTGCACCACTTGCACCACGTCACTCGCCACAGTCGTTACACTGCACCACGTCACTCGCCACAGTCGTTACACTGCACCACGTCACTCGCCACAGTCGTTACACTGCACCACGTCACTCGCCACAGTCGTTACACTGCACCACGTCACTCGCCACAGTCGTTACACTGCACCACGTCACTCGCCACAGTCGTTACACTGCACCACGTCACTCGCCACAGTCGTTACATTGCACCACGTCACTCGCCACAGTCGTTACATTGCACCACGTCACTCGCCACAGTCGTTACATTGCACCACGTCACGCCACAGTCGTTACATTGCACCACGTCACTCGCCACAGTCGTTACATTGCACCACGTCACTCGCCACAGTCGTTACATTGCACCACGTCACTCGCCACAGTCGTTACATTGCACCACGTCACTCGCCACAGTCGTTACATTGCACCACGTCACTCGCCACAGTCGTTACACTGCACCACGTCACTCGCCACAGTCGTTACACTGCACCACGTCACTCGCCACAGTCGTTACACTGCACCACGTCACTCGCCACAGTCGTTACACTGCACCACGTCACTCGCCACAGTCGTTTGCACCACGTCACTCGCCACGTTATTGCACCACGTCACTCGCCACAGTCGTTACACTGCACCACGTCACTCGCCACAGTCGTTACACTGCACCACGTCACTCGCCACAGTCGTTACATTGCACCACGTCACTCGCCACAGTCGTCACTCACTGCACCACGTCACTCGCCACAGTCGTTACATTGCACCACGTCACTCGCCACAGTCGTTACACTGCACCACGTCACTCGCCACAGTCGTTACACTGCACCACGTCACTTTCGCCACAGTCGTTACACTGCACCACGTCACTCGCCACAGTCGTTACACTGCACCACGTCACTCGCCACAGTCGTTACACTGCACCACGTCACTCGCCACAGTCGTTACACTGCACCACGTCACTCAGCGTTACACTGCACCACGTCACTCGCCACAGTCGTTACACTGCACCACGTCACTCGCCACAGTCGTTACACTGCACCACGTCACTCGCCACAGTCGTTACACTGCACCCACGTCACTCGCCACAGTCGTTACATTGCACCACGTCACTCGCCACAGTCGTTACACTGCACCACGTCACTCGCCACAGTCGTTACATTGCACCACGTCACTCGCCACAGTCGTTACATTGCACCACGTCACTCGCCACAGTCGTTACACTGCACCACGTCACTCGCCACAGTCGTTACACTGCACCACGTCACTCGCCACAGTCGTTACATTGCACCACGTCACTCGCCACAGTCGTTACATTGCACCACGTCACTCGCCACAGTCGTCACATTGCACCACGTCACTCGCCACAGTCGTCACATTGCACCACGTCACTCGCCACAGTCGTCACATTGCACCACGTCACTCGCCACAGTCGTCACATTGCACCACGTCACTCGCCACAGTCGTTACATTGCACCACGTCACTCGCCACAGTCGTTACATTGCACCACGTCACTCGCCACAGTCGTTACACTGCACCACGTCACTCGCCACAGTCGTTACACCACTGCACCACGTCACTCGCCACAGTCGTTACACTGCACCACGTCACTCGCCACAGTCGTTACACTGCACCACGTCACTCGCCACAGTCGTCACATTGCACCACGTCACTCGCCACAGTCGTTACACTGCACCACGTCACTCGCCACAGTCGTTACACTGCACCACGTCACTCGCCACAGTCGTCACATTGCACCACGTCACTCGCCACAGTCGTTACACTGCACCACGTCACTCGCCACAGTCGTCACACTGCACCACGTCACTCGCCACAGTCGTTACACTGCACCACGTCACTCGCCACAGTCGTTACACTGCACCACGTCACTCGCCACAGTCGTTACACTGCACCACGTCACTCGCCACAGTCGTTACATTGCACCACGTCACTCGCCACAGTCGTTACACTGCACCACGTCACTCGCCACAGTCGTTACACTGCACCACGTCACTCGCCACAGTCGTTACACTGCACCACGTCACTCGCCACAGTCGTTACACTGCACCACGTCACTCGCCACAGTCGTCACATTGCACCACGTCACTCGCCACAGTCGTCACATTGCACCACGTCACTCGCCGCAGTCGTCACATTGCTTCGCCACTACATTGCACCACGTCACTCGCCACAGTCGTTACATTGCACCACGTCACTCGCCACAGTCGTCACATTGCACCACGTCACTCGCCACAGTCGTCACATTGCACCACGTCACTCGCCACAGTCGTCACATTGCACCACGTCACTCGCCACAGTCGTCACATTGCACCACGTCACTCGCCATTACGTCGCAGTCGTTACATTGCACCACGTCACTCGCCACAGTCGTTACATTGCACCACGTCACTCGCCACAGTCGTTACACTGCACCACGTCACTCGCCACAGTCGTTACATTGCACCACGTCACTCGCCACAGTCGTTACATTGCACCACGTCACTCGCCACAGTCGTTACATTGCACCACTTCACTCGCCACAGTCGTCACATTGCACCACGTCACTCGCCACAGTCGTTACATTGCACCACGTCACTCGCCACAGTCGTTACATTGCACCACGTCACTCGCCACAGTCGTTACATTGCACCACGTCACTCGCCACAGTCGTCACATTGCACCACTTCACTCGCCACAGTCGTTACATTGCACCACGTCACTCGCCACAGTCGTTACATTGCACCACGTCACTCGCCACAGTCGTTACATTGCACCACGTCACTCGCCACAGTCGTTACACTGCACCACGTCACTCGCCACAGTCGTTACACTGCACCACGTCACTCGCCACAGTCGTTACACTGCACCACGTCACTCGCCACAGTCGTTACACTGCACCACGTCACTCGCCACAGTCGTTACACTGCACCACGTCACTCGCCACAGTCGTCACATTGCACCACGTCACTCGTCGCAGTCGTCACATTGCACCACTTCACTCGCCACAGTCGTCACATTGCACCACGTCACTCGTCGCAGTCGTCACATTGCACCACGTCACTCGCCACCAGTGATACATTATTCGTGAAATAGGGTGGAAGATACCACTTGCTGAACACCGAATCGACATCCTTCCCAATGATGTATGAACATCGTGTTTTTTGGTGCGTGTTTGCGAAGTTGTCTTGTTTCTAACAGTATCCCATTTATAAGCGTCATGCTTCTGCTGACCATAACGGATCCGGGATCGTGATACCGAACATCACGTGGCGCAATTCCGGGCAAAGGGATTGCCTATGATATGCTATGTTATGCAATGCTTGTTCATAGCATAGGTATTTGCATCGTTATCGTTGATATCGATATCACCAAATTAGGTACCTCTCAAACGCGCAAAACGGGCACATTCTTATCTACTCAATTGTCTCAAAACTTGGTTTGAAGAACTTCACAAGTAGTTGAACTCACATTATTTCCGTGGCGACTGCGACATCTCCGACGAGCTGTACTCGTTTCGACATCTCACACCGAACGAGAAACCATTATTTTAAGACTGCTCGCCACAGTCGTTACATAACACTACCTCATTCGCCACAGTCGTCACATTGCACCACGCCACTCGCGTCAGTCGTTACGTTACACTGGAGAGGTCGACCGGCACTTCGGGCCGGGTCGCAAGGCTTATCGACAAATGGAGCCGCACCGAGCCGATCAGCGAGCTCTCCGGGCCGCCTCAATGACCGGACCACCTCTCCGGGCCGCCTCAATGACCGGACCACCTCTCCGGGCCGCCTCAATGACCGGACCACCTCTCCGGGCCGCCTCAATGACCGGACCACCTCTCCGGACCGCCTCAATGACCGGACCACCTCTCCGGACCGCCTCAATGACCGGGCCACCTCTCCGGGCCGCCTCAATGACCGGACCACCTCTCCGGACCGCCTCAATGACCGGACTACCTCTCCGGGCCGCCTCAATGACCGGGCCACCTCTCCGGGCCGCCTCAATGACCGGACCACCTCACCGGGCCGCCTCAATGACCGGACCACCTCTCCGGGCCGCCTCAATGACCGGACCACCTCTCCGGGCCGCCTCAATGACCGGACCACCTCTCCGGGCCGCCTCAATGACCGGACCACCTCTCCGGGCCGCCTCAATGACCGGACCACCTCTCCGGGCCGCCTCAATGACCGGACCACCTCTCCGGGCCGCCTCAATGACCGGACCATCTCTCCGGGCCGCCTCAATGACCGGACCACCTCTCCGGGCCGCCTCAATGACCGGACCACCTCTCCGGGCCGCCTCAATGACCGGACCACCTCTCCGGGCCGCCTCAATGACCGGACCACCTCTCCGGGCCGCCTCAATGACCGGACCACCTCTCCGGGCCGCCTCAATGACCGGACCACCTCTCCGGGCCGCCTCAATGACCGGACTACCTCTCCGGGCCGCCTCAATGGCCGGACCACCTCACCGGGCCGCCTCAATGACCGGACCACCTCTCCGGGCCGCCTCAATGACCGGACTACCTCTCCGGGCCGCCTCAATGACCGGACCACCTCTCCGGGCCGCCTCAATGACCGGACTACCTCTCCGGGCCGCCTCAATGACCGGACCACCTCTCCGGGACGACTGGACGCAGGTACAGTGGGGTCAGGGTGTGCGCTGGGGTACATGTGGTACACGTGCGGTGTTCACTGGTAGATGTGGCGGTGGCAGTTGGCGTCCGACGGTCCGATGTGATGGTGCGTACATAGAGACCGAGCCCATGGATCCGAAGTGGGTCGTGATCCTCATAAACAGGTCTGGGTCTTAGAAAATATAACAATGGTAGCCTTAGCGATTTTATTCAATTCCAGCGCACCGTTTTAAGTGTTTAGGTGGTTAGTGTTTAAGTGTTTTAACGCACAGCGTTCAAACACTGATGGGCTGACATCATCCGTATCACTCCCGCGTTCTAGATCCAAGACGCTTCCGGCGTTGGAGGACAATTTTCCTTCTTCAATCTAAATACTTGGTCGCTGCCGAGATTGTGTCCTTTTCACCAACTGGCTGGTCGGATCCGCCCCTCGTACACTCGGTGGCTGGTAGCCCTGAGGTTCGCCCAGCTTCCGATGATGTTGCAGATGTAGTTGCATGTGCCGTTGCCAGCAACGTTCCCCCGCCCCGGTGGTGGAGAGATTTAACTTTTTATCTTAGTGAGTGCTCCAGACTAGCTGAAATCGCATTGTCGAAATCATTCCGCTGAGACCATCTTAATCGGCCAAAGCTGGAGCTGCATCTGGGCTTCACGATGTCGGAGAGTTCCGTTGCTGGCTTGTTTTTACGGCTATCGATGCGCGTGTACAAGTCATTGGCCCATTATTCCACGACAGGAAATGGAAATTGGTAGTTTTTTTTGGTAGCGATCAGTGCATTTCCAGTGAAATATATGCCTAATTTGGTTGGGTCTATGACTTCTTCACCTCGCTAAATTTTAACGAAGGGAGCCCAAGTCAAGTCCCATGCGACTATCTTATGCGATGGTGCTTACTTTGTGCGTTATTGATTTGGCTCACCCCATGGAACCAGTGGCTATTTGTTGGACTGCAATTACCTACACCTGCAACATTCCAGCCGTATAATGTAATGCAGACATATGTTGTCGGGAGATACGTCAGTTGAATGGTTGACTGTAATTATGTGGCAACTGCGCAATGTTCGTCTTATGTGGACTAATACTGATGGGTAAAAGAGACAAGCTTCTCGAAGTGGGAACCAAATATGTACATCAAGATGAAGAGAACATTTCGTCCCCTTCCCAATCTCTGAATGGTGCAATTAACAAAGTTTGATAACACTAATTTTTACATAGTGATCTTGGCTTCATGTTTTCCCCATCAGATTTAACCGACAGAGGAGCATTTTCTCCTATTACATTCAACATCGTCTGAATGCATCTTCTCCTTCCGGATGGTAAGGACAAATATTAAAGAATTGGCGCAACAAAGGCAAAGACAAAAAGTTCGACACCGAGAGCCATCCTTGAGCTGCGGAACGATTTCCCATAGGCTTCGTGCACCTACACCCCTGCTCAAACCCAGGTCACCGACACCCTTGCTCAAACCCAGGTCACCGGCACCCCTGAACGGACCGAGATCACCGACACCCTGCGCAGACCCAGGTCACCGACACCCCTGCTCAAACCCAGGTCACCGGCACCCCTGCTCAAACCCAGTCACCGGCACCCCTGTACGGACCTAGATCACCGACACCCCTGTGCAAACCCAAGTCACCGGCACCCCTGTACGGACCTAGATCACCGACACCCCTGTGCAGACCCAGGTCACCGGCACCCCTGTACGGACCGAGATCACCGACACCCCTGTGCAGACCCAGGTCACCGGCACCCCTGTACGGACCTAGATCACCGACACCCCTGTGCAAACCCAGGTCACCGGCACCCCTGTACGGACCTAGACCACGGACACCCCTGTGCGGACCTAGACCACCGACACCCCTGTGCAGACCCAGGTCACCGACACCCCTGTACGGACCTAGATCACCGACACCCCTGTGCAGACCCAGGTCACCGGCACCCCTGTACGGACCTAGATCACCGACACCCCTGTGCAAACCCAGGTCACCGGCACCCCTGTACGGACCTAGACCACCGACACCCCTGTGCGGACCTAGACCACCGACACCCCTGTGCAGACCCAGGTCACCGACACCCCTATACGGACCTAGACCACCGACACCCCTGTGCGGACCTAGACCACCGAACCCCTTAGACCCGGTCACCGACACCCCTGTACGGACCTAGACCACCGACACCCCTGTGCAGACCCAGGTCACCGACACCCCTATACGGACCAAGGTCACCGACACCCCTGTGCAGACCCAGGTCACCGACACCCCTGTGCAGACCCAGGTCACCGACACCCCTGTACGGACCCAGATCACCGACACCCCTGTGCAGACCCAGGTCACCGACACCCCTGCACGGACCCAGGTCACCGACACCCCTGTGCAGACCCAGACCACCGACACCCCTGTACGGACCTAGACCACCGACACCCCTGTGCAGACCCAGGTCACCGACACCCCTGTACGGACCCAGGTCACCGACACCCCTGTGCAGACCCAGACCACCGGCACCCCTGTACGGACCCAGACCACCGACACCCCTGTGCAGACCCAGGTCACCGACACCCCTGTGCAGACCCAGGTCACCGACACCCCTGTGCAGACCCAGGTCACCGACACCCCTGTGCAGACCCAGGTCACCGACACCCCTGTGCGGACCTAGATCACCGACACCCCTGTGCAGACCCAGGTCACCGACACCCCTGTGCGGACCTAGATCACCGACACCCCTGTACGGACCTAGATCACCGACACCCCTGTGCGGACCCAGGTCACCGGCACCCCTGTACGGACCTAGATCACCGACACCCCTGTACGGACCTAGACCACCGACACCCCTGTACGGACCTAGATCACCGACACCCCTGTGCAGACCCAGACCACCGACACCCCTGTACGGACCCAGGTCACCGACACCCCTGTGCAGACCCAGGTCACAGACACCCCTGTGAGGACCCAGGTCACCGGCACCCCTGTGCGGACCCAGGTCACCGACAACCCTGTGCAGACCCAGGTCACCGACACCCCTGTGCGGACCCAGGTCACCGACACCCCTGTGCGGACCCAGGTCACCGACACCCCTGTGCGGACCCAGGTCACCGACACCCCTGTGCAGACCCAGGTCACCGACCCTGTACGGACCTCCACCACCCAGGTCACCGGCACCCCTGTACGGACCTAGATCACCGACACCCCTGTGCAGACCCAGGTCACCGACACCCCTGTACGGACCTAGATCACCGACATCCCTGTGCAGACCCAGACCACCGACACCCCTGTGCGACGGACGCTAAATGATCACATATTTTGGTCGAAGCTCTCTAAAACCCAAATAACTAACACCCCTGTGCAGACCAAGGCCATTTGGCGCCCCTGCACAGACCCAGGGCACCGACACCCCGGCGTAGACCTAGGTCATTGGCACCCATGTCTGTATAGGTCCAGGACGTCGACGCCCCTGTGCAGACCAAGGTTATTGGCGTCCCTGTACAGACCCTGGTCGTCAGCATCTCTTCAGATCCAGGCGTGCCTTCGTAGTCCTAGGCCTTTTCTACACCAACAGAAACCCATTCACTCTACCAGAGATTTCTCACCTCAATAGCCGTAACTGCCGCTCGGCAGGCTCCTGAAATGGCTTTGCCGATAAAGTTCGCCCAACCAGGAACGCCTGCACTTCATAGTCAAATCAAGTATCAAATAAAAACACGCTTCCTAATATGGTCTCATGCGACAGGACATAAAAACCTCGCTACCCAGGCAGAGTAATTAGATTCATCTCCCGCCTCGCGGTTTCATGTCGTGAATTGCCCCTGGTCCGCCTGGGTCGTGAGCTTGACTTCTCTTCTGCACTGCGAGGCCACATTATTTCGGCCGTATCCACTGAACTGGCTGGTGCCCGGCCAAGATGTCCGGCTCTTGCTGACAGTTGACGAGGCCCTTGGTGACCGTTGCAGGAACCAGGATCATGCAAGCACTTCGTTCCTGGGAGTTCACCAGCTTTGTGGCATTGACTGCACTGAGAATCATACACTCATAAGAATGAACGTCCAGAGGTTCAAGGTTCATGGTTCAATCAAAGTTCAAGAGTGGCTCTCCACTAACTTTGCTTAGATTTAAGCCTAGACATTTGCGAAACTTTGGAGATCGTCAGCGGTATCCTGCTTGTCCTCATGGCAGCGCATAATGTCATGTGAGATGTTACGGACTAAATTCCACGGAGGGGAATTAAATATGACCGCAGCACACAATTCTTGAAAACATGATCTAAGCCGTTACAGCTGCCTCTTAAGCCTCTTAACGTCCGCAGTTCACTCCGAGCCAGATGTACTGACGTGCGTGAGTATGGTAGGCCGGGGTAGGTGAAGTGTACGCAGTTCACACCCAGCCTGGTGTACAGATTGTGGGTTCGAGTCTCACCTGTCGCTACTCTTTGCCCACGGCCAATCGGCGTGAGAGATTGGCGACGCTACATGACTCAACGGTTGACGTGTCGTAAAGCCAATAACCAACCAACCAGCCCGATGTACTGACGCGCGTGATTGATGGGCCGGGGCAGGTGAAACATTCGCAGTTCACACCGAGCGTAATGTACCATGGGCCTTAAAAGCTTGCAAATGACTTCTTTGGAGTTGAAGAAGTGTAAAAAATGACCAATGAATTTTAATTCAGGTCGTCGAATTTCTTATGACGTACGTTTTTGACAAACATGCTCTCTCATGTGTGGTTTGATAAGAGCATTGCAAGTGTTTATAAGATCAAATATGAGTTGATCAGCTTCTCAGATAGCAAGAGCAAGAGCTCAATGTGTCACCTTTTCCTTCCTCTTGTTATCTCCGAAGCTGATCAATACTTATCGGATGTCTTCTTAACGTTACATGCATTGTTTGACCTTGCGAATCTCACCAGTGGGATGTTAGAATCCGAGACAACTTGAAACATGAAACCTCAACTATCCAATGAACAGATCACACCAGCAGATAACAAAACGGGCAAAAGCTGCAAATCCAACACAAAGAATGCACCCGAGCTTTTCCTAGAAACGGCATCATGGCTTCATTAACTGACATCACCTGACCAAAAATATGCTGTCAAAAGATCCTCCAGGGTTGCACCACCAGACATGGCAAACGTCAGCCTGCTGCTAGGTCGCTGCCTGGTGGTGACGAGACAAGCGCAAGGGTTGCATCAATGCCTGAGATTTCTGGTTTAGCAGCACACATCACGCTGCTCAGAGTGTTTGCGACTGATCATGACACCCGGCCAATGCACCTGGAGAATGCTGTCGGGAACTATTCCACTTATGGGTGCATTGTGCATTGTTGCGCTACGACACGGCATATTGACTCTCGTGTCCACAATTACATGCGATTTAGATCGCCAAGCTATTAGCGCTGCTCGGACACCACATTGTGCGCAGGTAACCAGACCGGATATAATAGCTATTAGCGCTGCTAGGACACCACATTGTGCGCATGTAACCAGACCGGATATAATAGCTATTAGCGCTGCTCGGACACCACATTGTGCGCAGGTAACCAGACCGGATATAATAGTGTGCGGACAATGAGAAATGGCAATCGGATGCGCAATGTCTCTCATCAACTTCAACATGTCATACACGCACAATGGAGCGCCCGTGTTGACTCGTTCTGGAAGCCAAATTAGTAAGCCTGATCAGGCTTCATGACCAGGAAGTGCAAAACACATCCATCGCATTCTTATATTTTAATGTTCTAAGCATGTTTACCTTAAAATGACACCGAATTGTTTTCCCCATTCTTTTGTTCTGCGCATCGGTTTTCTTAACGGCCACACCGGCGGCTTGTTGCAAAGTGTGAAATTCGAGCGCTTTGACACCCGAGTCCATGTTTGTTTCCCCGACTATTTCTGTCAGTACTTCAGAATCAATAGCAGAACCGTTCTACACATAAACCCAGCTGTGTCCGGCTGGGAGTAGGATGCCATCTGTGTCTGGCTGGGGGTAGGATGCCATCTGTGTCCGGCTAGGGCTAAGGTGACAGGTGTGTCGGGCTGGGGGTAGAATGCTATCTGTGTCCGGCTGGAGGTAGCATGACAGCTGTGTCCGGCTGGGGGTAGCATGACAGCTGTGTCCGGCTGGGGGTAGCATGACAGCTGTGTCCGACTGGGGGTAGGATGACAGCTGTGTCCGGCTGGGGGTAGGATGCCATCTGTGTCCGGCTGGGGGTAGAATGCCATCTGTGTCCGGCTGGAGGTAGCATGACAGCTATGTCCGGCTGAGGGTGGGATGCCATCTGTGTCCGGCTGGGGGTAGCATGACAGCTGTGTCCGGCTGGGGGTAGAATGACAGCTGTGTCCGGCTGGGGGTAGCATGACAGGTATGTCCGGCTGGGGGTAGGATGCCACCTGTGTCCGGCTTGGGGTAGCATGACAGCTGTGTCCGGCTGGGGGTAGCATGCCATCTGTGTCCGGCTGGGGGTAGGGTGCCATCTGTGTCTGGCTGGCGGTAGGATGCCATCTGTGTCCGGCTGTGGGTAGAATGCCATCTGTGTCCTGCTGGAGGTAGCATGACAGCTGTGTCCGGCTGGGGGTAGCATGACAGCTGTGTCCGGCTGGGGGTAGGATGCCATCTGTGTCCGGCTGGGGGTAGGATGCCATCTGTGTCCGGCTGGGGGTAGGATGCCATCTGTGTCCGGCTGGGGGTAGGATGACAGCTGTATCCGGCTTGGGGTAGGATGACAGCTGTGTCCGGCTGGGGGGTGGATGGCGCTGTGTCAGGCTGGGGTAGGATGACGGTGTGTCGGGCTGGGGTGGATGACGCTTGTCCGGCTATGGGTAGTGCCATCTTGTCCGCCTGGGGTAGTGACGCTATGTCCGGCTGGGGTAGGATGCCATCTGTGTCCGTGGGGGTTCGTTTCGGCTGGTGGATGCCATGTGTCCGGCTGGGGTAGGATGTCATCTGTGTCCAGCTGGGTTAGGGTGTCATCTGTGTCCTGCTGGGATAGAATGACAGCTGTGTCCGGCTGGGGGTAAGATGCCATCTGTGTCCGGCTGGGGGTAGAATGCCATCTGTGTCCGGCTGGGGGTAGGATACTATCTGTATCCGGCTGGGTGTAGCATGACAGCTGTGTCCGGCTGGGGTAGGATGACCGGTGTGTCGGGCTGGGGGTAGGGTGACAGCTGTGTCCGGCTGGGGGGGGTAGGATGGCAGCTATGTCAGGCTGGGGGTAGCATGACAGCTGTGTCCGGCTGGGGTAGGATGACCGGTGTGTCGGGCTGGGGGTAGGGTGACAGCTGTGTCCGGCTGGGGTAGCATGACAGCTGTGCTCTTTTCTGGAAGTGGGATGGCAGCTGTGTCCGACTCGAGGTGGGGTGACAGCCGTCATTGCCTGCATCGGAAGGTGGGAATGGGAGCTGTGCCCGGCTCGGAGCTTGATGACACTCATGCCCACCTCGGGTGGGATCATAGCTGTGTCGGGCTCGAAAATAAGGCGGCAGCTATGGTTTGGTTCACTCGCAACGTCCAGCAATGCATGCTGGTTCCGATCATGTTCTGTAAATAGCTACCGCTGAAAATACCACATGTGCTCTGTTCTATCGCTCTGATGGCCAGCCTGATGAAAAGCAATGCTCGTAGGCCACAGTTTCCTTTGTTTTCACTTCTCTTGTACAGACGGCTAATTCTGGTTGAATTTGAAAGCCTTCTCCCATGGGCTCGATGTGGTGTTGAGAGTAGAGGTGGCAAATAACAAAACGTTTGGGACGGAACGCCGGGACCGGCCGGTTTGATGTGACCAAATACGGCTGGGTTCGGTTAAAATGAACGCAAACCCGGGAAAGTGATCAGCTTTTTTAATGCAAATAATTTTTCAACTAACGTAGCATGCACTATTGTTTTTCTGTTTAATTAAGACCAAACAGGCATTTCACACCACCTTGGAAGGCCTTGTTCACTCCCAGGACATTTATTGAAAATAAACCTGATCCATATTTTCGTCTTGTATTGTCAAGTATTAATAGCAACAACATGATGACTACCAAATAATTTTTTTTTTAACGCATAGGTCAGTACCTATTACTTAGCCATTAGTGTTAGTGCTAATTTAATAGTAAGGCTAATACCCAATTTTTTGCCAATACCAATTACTCTCAATACAAGAAAGCCGCAGAAGTAAGACTACCAAATTTTGATTCGTTCAGTAGTCAATAATCTGCAAAATCCTACGCCATATACTTAGTAGTCATATCACAGCACTACTAGATTCAGACACCCATCTTGCAATATGCTTTAGCCTGCACACGTTATGGCAATCTACTACAACTACAATATTTATGTCCCCAAATGTAATATATCCATATTCCCAAAAAGGTATATGGTGAACACTGGTGGACAGTTTTGCTCTTGGATACGGTTATCTATACATGAATTGAAAATATTTAGGTATGGTTTGAACTTATGTTATTACGCATAATTCTGGTAAGCTATGTTCAACTTTGTGTGGATACCTTTTCTGTCGCGTCATCTCATGACGTCACGCACTGAGTGACATCAGTATCACATACAACGATGGAAGCTTGAGATGCGGCTATCATTGTTTGGCCATTTGTGGCGCACTAAGGACAAATCGTAGAAGGAATTCGGGTGGCCATGGCCAGAATATCTAATCGTGAGAATGTCCAACATCCAAGAAGTGGGTTGTGAAATGCGGCCGACTTGAGCATGAATATTTTTCAATCATGGAGATCTATAATGATAGAGAATGTTCAGAGTGATCTTTTTAGTACAATTGCATTAAGTACATTAGACAAGTACCCTGACATGAAATCATACTACCTCGCTTTGGCTAATTATTAACATGCGAAGTAAAATTGACGGTCATGGGTGTGCTCTGTACTTGCTGCTTTCAATGGATAGAAAAAGAAAGAAGAGAACGATCGAATATTGCTACCTACTTGTCATGCAGCCAAGTCTTTAAGCAATCCTTAAATCGTAATAGCACAAATTAAATGGAACTAATTATGGTGGCGATGGTTGGGTTGTCAGTAACTTCTTCGGTGTATAATGCTGTTTCAAGGTAGTATTCTTGCTGTAAATGCATTCATTAATTATTAATTGCTTCAGTTGTATGCTCGGTAGCTTACAGCTAAGTCTAAATCCTCAGTATCAAGGAATTTAGGATAAATACTAAAGCGATGCGACTACCGATTGTAGGGCAGATAATCTGACCATTAGATGTCGGTTGCAGAATGTGCAATGTGAAGTTTGAAGAATGAAGTTTATTTTCATAATACACTCATGAAAATATTTCATGTTGGGTGCAGTGTGTCGCATGTTTCTTCAAGATGAATGAATGAAGCTTTGATCATGGCTGAAATTTTGCTGTTTTCTTTCGATAAGGAGGATAAGTACTAAGACGTGCATTTTAAGCGTTGCATTGTTTAGGTATTTTGCTGTGGACTATGGAACCCTGATATTAGAGAAGGAAATACGTTCTCAGAGAAGGTTTCCTCTTTCCTTGTATCGTCAATTAGCAAATTTTGAAGAAAATGATGAGCGTGCTTATACATCCATGCACAAAAAGCGATGGTATTCGTGCATAATCTTAATATAATGAACCACAATGCCATATTCCCGCCATAATCTATCGTTCGATATATCTGGTGAAACCAACCAACATTTTTTGGGGTTTTATTGCTGTTGCAAATCTTACTTTTGAAAGCTGCATGTCATGAATATGCTTGAGGTCTCAACTAATATCATTGGTAATATGCTATTTTCAGCAATGAACATGCGAGAAACCTTGGAAATATTTAACGACTGTTCATCATGTTGTTCCATGCATGCATGACAATTAATTGCTGGATGGAATGTTGAAATGGGAATTACGAGCTGCGTGATGATTATCATAATTAGGTGTGTGGCAAAGTTCATATATTTTTTTAAAACGTATGCAATGAACTGACGGATTGGCTGAAAGACAGGCATATATCCCAAATATTGATCAAAAAGCCCACCGGTTCTGACCAGGCTTTCTGACCGCGCTTTCGATCCTAATATTTGCTACCTCTGGTTGAGAGTGATTGCCTGTGATACTTTATCTGTGTCGCGTGTTGAGTGGCTCTCGGCAGTACCGTGCACGAGTCCAGCTGGCGCCAATACTAGAGCGCGCCATTCGTCACACACGTCGATTGGATTGGCGGATTATTGGGTTTTTAGTGTCGTGTTGATGGTGTGTGGGCATGCTGCTCGGGATGCCGTTTCGTCCACTTCACGTTTCCATGCTCCAGCCGTGTGTTACACAGCTGGAAATCCGGAACACTCGCTTATTGAAGACAGTCAAACAGGAGGCATTTCTTCCTGTCGTTTCCGGCCGGCGGCCTGTAATCGACCGGCACGGCGTCCTTATGCCGTATCACGCACAGCGCGTCCGAGGCCGACCGACTGTGATGTGGCATCACGCACTGGGCCGGCCAGTGACAGCCAGTCGAGCTCGGCGGCCGTCCCAGTGCACCCAGAAGCAGTCACCTCGGCTCAGAGGCGCACAGCGTACCCCAGCGACGGTGAAGCTGGCTCGAGGGAAAGTCAATTTGACCCAGTCACAGTAAGCCGATCCCGATCGAGAGACGGCCAACTGGACTCCATGCAGTGGAGCTGGCTCAGAGGAGGTAGAGTGGATCTAGAGGAAGCAGAGCGAGTGCAGAGGCAGTATTGCTGGCCTGGTGAAAGCAGATTGGGCCCGGAGGTGATACAGTGGACCCAGATGAAGCAGAGCGAGCCCGGAGGTAGTGCAGTGAATCCAGAGGATATATATATATATATATATATATATATATATATATATATATGTATATGAATGAAACAGTGACTGGAAACGAAGTGACTGACATCAGAGCAATTTCGGAAATTTGGGAGCCAAGTAGGGAGCGAAGCCCCCTTCAGATGACCACCCCACCCCTTGGTCTTGAGGGCCCCCTCGGACTTCACATCGCAACGGGAGCCCTCCTCTTCGGCCCAGGTCGTCTCTGTGTTTCGGGAGCCTCTTCACGGGCCTGAGACTCACTGCCAGCTCTGGGCCCATCTCCATCAGCGTAAGCCAAAGCCGACCTATGGGCACTACGTCACCGGCCTGGGGCCATCTCCGTCGGCTCAGGGGCCCTCTCCGATCGGCCAGAGGCTCCTCTTTCAACAGCTTCGGGCTTATCCGTCAGGTCAGAAGCCCCTTTCACGGCTTGGGCCCCTCTGTCGGTCCAGGGGCCTTTCATATCGGCTCTGGACCCTCTCCGATGGCCCAGGGTTTTCCTGTGGCTAGGGGTTCTCTTGCGGCTAGGGGCCCTCCAGCGGTCAGGGTCCTTCCGCGGCTAGGAGTCCTCCTGCGGTCAAGGATCCTCCCGCGGCTTGGAGTCTTTCCGCAGCTAGGGGTCCTCTCCGTCGTCTCAGGAGTCCTCTTTAGCGACCAAGGGTGTCTTCTGTTAGGCCAGAGGCCCTCTTTCAGAAGATTGGGGCCTCTCCATGACACCAAGGACCCTTGAACGTCTTGGCCCCATCTGGCGGCCCAGGGACCCTTCACATCGGTTCGGGGCTCTTTCTGACGGGTTGGGATCCCCTCCGGCAGCTAGGAGTCCTCTCCGTCGTCTCAAGACCTCTCTTTACCACCCGGGCTTTTCCGACAAGCCGGAAGCACATTTTCAAACGTTTGGTCTCCCTTCTTCAGATCAGGGGCCTTTTCTTCGGCTTGAACCCCGCTGTCAGTCCGGGGGCCCTTCATATTGGCTCGGGCCCTCTCCGTCAATACGGGGGCCTGGGCCCCCTCTGTCAACCTAGAAACCCTTCATGTTTGCCAAGCTGAGGACTCTCAAAATCTGCTCGTACGTACTCTCCGTTGCCTCGGGGCACTACTCATCGGCCCGGGACCCTCCCCGTCAGCCCGGGCCCCTCCCCGTCAGCCCGGGCCCCTTTTGTCAGCCCAGGAGCCCTTCACGTCAGTGCGAGGGCTCTTCACGTTGGCACAGGAGGCTCTTCCGGGCCCCAGTGCCAAGCCTTGAGGGGTCCCTCAAGCCTGGAGGGCGCCTCGGACCCGTCAGGGCCACCTTGGCGACGCCACTGGTCCGATGTGGACAAATCTAGTGCGAAATAGAACAACAAAGCGCACCTATATTTAAACACAACTGATGCAGTTGTATTAATTGCCATTCTGATCGCAGTTCATTACGGGAATGGCCGGGTAAGACCCGTAACGAGTTTGTTTGTCGCCGCCGAAAGCCGGCTTTACAGCCCTGGCTGACGGATTGTGCAGAGATTATCAGGTGTAATTGCGTCTAGCGAGCAGCTCCCCACCATTGCAGCATCGGACCCGCTCCACTCTCTGGGCCCGTTCCACTGTCTCTGGGCCCGCTCTATCGCCTCTGGGCATGGGTGGCGCCGAGTATATAGGAATCGGTAACCAACGAGTCTTTCCGCTCGAATAATATATTGCCTCCAATGATTTTTACCTCTCAACATTGGGTTTGTTCATTTGAAGTAAACTAGATTACGGGGAGTATCCAAGCTGACACCTCGCATTAATCTGACGTAGTGTATGAAAAGACCCCATCACCCTCTCGAGAGGACCACTGGTGAAGCCCGTGAACCGGCACTTTCTTCGCGCGACAAAATCCTGGAAACGGCACCGCCACCTCTATCTCGAGACAAATCCCCGGTATCGTCCTCTAAGTCGTCCCCCCCCCCCCCTCCGTCAAACCGAATCCTCGAAGTGCTCCTAGATTATCTGGAATTTTCCTGGATCCACGACTTCCACCCATGCCTCCTACTTCAACGCAATTTCTTGATGACGCTTCTGAATCAGTGCCTTCATCACTGCTCTAAAATATCCGATGGCATCCCTGAATCAGCACCTCTATCAGACCGTTGAAACAGATCCCCGATGATGCCAATGAATTAGTGACTAATTTGCATCTCCAACCCCCAACCCCCAACCCCATAGAAATTATCGGCGTCGCCACTGAATGGGCATCTGCACCATCGGTGGCTGCAGTGAGTTGGTTGCATTGCTGACAGGAAAGTCGGCATGAATTGCGTCATATATATATATATATACATATATATATATATATATATATATATATATATATATATATATATATATATATATATATATATATATATATATATATAGCAAAGTGACGGAAAACAAAGTGACTGAGCAGTTTCGAAAATTTGGGAGCTAAGTAGAGAGTGAAGCCCCCTTCAGATGACCACCCCACCCTATGACTAAATCCTGGCTACGCTACTGCATCGGGCGCAGTCACTGCTTCCGTGGCTGCTGATGTCCTTCGTGGTGAAGTGGGTCACGTAGTTTAAGCCGCATGTGGGCTGTGGCTGCGACAAGCAAGCATGTGAGCTGTGAGTGCGACAAGCAAGCATGTGGGCTGTGGGTGCGACAAGCAAGCATGTGGGCTGTGGGTGCGACAAGCAAGCATGGCAACATGCTTGCTGGAATACTATCAAAGATATTGGGTGGCCAAGTTCGAGCATGGCAGCTACAGGTGCCGTTCTCCACAAACAGGAATAGGAGCAGGATGTTTGAAGTAGGTAGTGGATACGGCCGAGATGCGAAGAAGGTAAATGGGAGACTATGAACACCTGAACATTCGCATCGATGCAATGAAGTTCGCAGTGAGGATGCATGACGCTTTACTTTATTCTGTTAATACTTGATCGAAAGTAAGCATCATTGCGGACAGCCCCTGCCACGTAATCATTTTACGATGAGTCAGTTAAGGTTGCATAGTCGAACACAGAAGTTATGCGCTAATGCACACATCGCTGCACTGAACTCACGACCGCTGAGCAGCTATGTAGTGCACCAGTTCAGTAGTGCCAATTTGCATCAGTGCAAAACATTTGCTTCGATTGCCACTCTGTCGGCGTGTATCTGGGCTGCCACGCTGTCGGCCATCCAGCTAAACTGTCGGCGTGTGTTGGGGCTGCCACGCTGTCGGCCATCCAGCTAAACTGTCGGCGTGTGTTGGGGCTGCCACGCTGTAGGCCATCCAGCTAAACTGTCGGCGTGTGTTGGGGTTGCCACGCTGTTGGCCATCTAGCTAAACTGTCGGCGTGTGTTGGGGCTGCCACGCTGTAGGCCATCCAGCTAAACTGTCGGCGTGTGTTTGGGCTGCCACGCTGTAGGCCATCCAGCTAAACTGTCGGCGTGTGTTGGGGCTGCCACGCTGTTGGCCATCCAGCTAAACTGTCGGCGTGTGTTGGGGTTGCCACGCTGTCGGCCATCTAGCTAAACTGTCGGCGTGTGTTGGGGCTGCCACGCTGTAGGCCATCCAGCTAAACTGTCGGCGTGTGTTTGGGCTGCCACGCTGTAGGCCATCCAGCTAAACTGTCGGCGTGTGTTGGGGTTGCCACGCTGTTGGCCATCCAGCTAAACTGTCGGCGTGTGTTGGGGCTGCCACGCTGTAGGCCATCCAGCTAAACTGTCGGCGTGTGTTTGGGCTGCCACGCTGTAGGCCATCCAGCTAAACTGTCGGCGTGTGTTGGGGTTGCCACGCTGTCGGCCATCTAGCTAAACTGTCGGCGTGTGTTGGGGTTGCCACGCTGTTGGCCATCCAGCTAAACTGTCGGCGTGTGTTGGGGCTGCCACGCTGTAGGCCATCCAGCTAAACTGTCGGCGTGTGTTTGGGCTGCCACGCTGTAGGCCATCCAGCTAAACTGTCGGCGTGTGTTGGGGTTGCCACGCTGTTGGCCATCTAGCTAAACTGTCGGCGTGTGTTGGGGCTGCCACGCTGTCGGCCATCCAGCTAAACTGTCGGCGTGTGTTGGGGCTGCCACGCTGTCGGCCATCCAGCTAAACTGTCGGCGTGTGTTTGGGCTGCCACGCTGTAGGCCATCCAGCTAAACTGTCGGCGTGTGTTGGGGTTGCCACGCTGTTGGCCATCCAGCTAAACTGTCGGCGTGTGTTTGGGCTGCCACGCTGTAGGCCATCCAGCTAAACTGTCGGCGTGTGTTTGGGCTGCCACGCTGTTGGCCATCCAGCTAAACTGTCGGCGTGTGTTGGGGTTGCCACGCTGTTGGCCATCTAGCTAAACTGTCGGCGTGTGTTGGGGCTGCCACGCTGTAGGCCATCCAGCTAAACTGTCGGCGTGTGTTTGGGCTGCCACGCTGTTGGCCATCCAGCTAAACTGTCGGCGTGTGTTGGGGTTGCCACGCTGTTGGCCATCTAGCTAAACTGTCGGCGTGTGTTGGGGCTGCCACGCTGTAGGCCATCCAGCTAAACTGTCGGCGTGTGTTTGGGCTGCCACGCTGTTGGCCATCCAGCTAAACTGTCGGCGTGTGTTGGGGCTGCCACGCTGTCGGCCATCCAGCTAAACTGTCGGCGTGTGTTTGGGCTGCCACGCTGTTGGCCATCCAGCTAAACTGTCGGCGTGTGTTGGGGTTGCCACGCTGTTGGCCATCCAGCTAAACTGTCGGCGTGTGTTGGGGCTGCCACGCTGTAGGCCATCCAGCTAAACTGTCGGCGTGTGTTTGGGCTGCCACGCTGTTGGCCATCCAGCTAAACTGTCGGCGTGTGTTGGGGCTGCCACGCTGTCGGCCATCCAGCTAAACTGTCGGCGTGTGTTTGGGCTGCCACGCTGTTGGCCATCCAGCTAAACTGTCGGCGTGTGTTGGGGTTGCCACGCTGTTGGCCATCCAGCTAAACTGTCGGCGTGTGTTGGGGCTGCCACGCTGTAGGCCATCCAGCTAAACTGTCGGCGTGTGTTGGGGCTGCCACGCTGTAGGCCATCTAGCTAAACTGTCGGCGTGTGTTGGGGCTGCCACGCTGCAGGCCATCCAGCTAAACTGTCGGCGTGTGTTTGGGCTGCCACGCTGTCGGCCATCCAGCTGAACTGTCGGCGTGTGTTGGGGTTGCCACGCTGTCGGCCATCCAGCTAAACTGTCGGCGTGTGTTTGGGCTGCCACGCTGTCGGCCATCTAGCTAAACTGTCGGCGTGTGTTGGGGCTGCCACGCTGTCGGCCATCCAGCTAAACTGTCGGCGTGTGTTGGGGCTGCCACGCTGTCGGCCATCCAGCTAAACTGTCGGCGTGTGTTGGGGTTGCCACGCTGTTGGCCATCCAGCTAAACTGTCGGCGTGTGTTTGGGCTGCCACGCTGTCGGCCATCCAGCTAAACTGTCGGCGTGTGTTGGGGCTGCCACGCTGTTGGCCATCTAGCTAAACTGTCGGCGTGTGTTGGGGCTGCCACGCTGTCGGCCATCCAGCTAAACTGTCGGCGTGTGTTTGGGCTGCCACGCTGTCGGCCATCCAGCTAAACTGTCGGCGTGTGTTGGGGCTGCCACGCTGTTGGCCATCCAGCTAAACTGTCGGCGTGTGTTGGGACTGCCACGCTGTCGGCCATCCAGCTAAACTGTCGGCGTGTGTTGGGGCTGCCACGCTGTCGGCCATCCAGCTAAACTGTCGGCGTGTGTTGGGGCTGCCACGCTGTAGGCCATCCAGCTAAACTGTCGGCGTGTGTTTGGGCTGCCACGCTGTAGGCCATCCAGCTGAACTGTCGGCGTGTGTTGGGGCTGCCACGCTGTCGGCCATCCAGCTAAACTGTCGGCGTGTGTTGGGGCTGCCACGCTGTCGGCCATCCAGCTAAACTGTCGGCGTGTGTTGGGGCTGCCACGCTGTCGGCCATCCAGCTAAACTGTCGACGTGTGGGCTGGCGATTGACGACACATGCTTTATCACAGCTTAATGCAACTTCCCCCGCCGATAGGTTGCGCGTTGGCGTGAAACCCAACACACATTTGCGCTTCAAGCTCTTTGAGGCCGTTTTATGTGGGGGGGGGTGGAAGATTCCGACACGAACAATTCGCATCAACCGCGTGTCGGCAATTAACATTTGAAACGCAGGCGGAACTTGTATTATCGTAGTTTGCAATGGTGCTCAAATATTTCAGGTACATTTCATTGACCTGTAATGTAAAAGAAGCACCACCGGATCCTTATTGTGGCGGCGGCTAGCAGTTCCATGCGTTAGAGCAAAAACCCGCCCACGCTATTCTGGTGGCAAAACCCTCCGGCAATGCCTGTGATCCGAGCCGGGCCAATGGAGCTTGAGAGCCCAAGACCACCGTCCGCACGTTAGTGGGCCGAGCTTACAGCCTGCTGGAGGGTAGCATCAACACAGGATCCGGAGTCGCTTAACATGGTGTGTCAATTGCAAACACCTTTATTTTCTGTTCTTCTAAGCACTATATGCACAAAAGTGCCGGCTGTGTTTGAAATACACATTGTCAGGATATCTTGGGTGTAAAATATATTTGTAAACATTTGCTCCAAACAGCCGAGCGCACACGGCTTGAAATGCATGGTTATGCTCTTGAATTGGTGGGGCTGTGAGATGCCTGGCGGAGTGATCTGACCTGGCGGAGTGATCTGACCTGGCGGAGTGATCTGACCTGGCGGAGTGATCTGACCTGGCGGAGACCTCTCGACATGTCCAGGGAATGTGCCTGCCACCGCGTGTTCTAGTTTCAAGCGAGAGCCCCAGCCGAAGGGAATTGATTCCGTGTATAAATGACGTAAGTTCATCTGAGTAATCACACCTAACTAGGCCAGGACCGACGGTCACACTTCTGAAACCACAAGATCCTTTAGGTGTCAAAGTTTGAAGTGGTAATGCTTGCAATCAGAATATAAGACCTGTACTTGATTTCCGATTTTTGGCGCATTTTATTGTAATTTTCAGTTGAGTCGTTGATGACAGTGTGACTTGTAATGATATGTAAATAAAAGCTTTTCTTTAAGCAGCGATGTGTTAAATTTAAATATAACGTTGGTAAAGATATATTTGCCAACGTTTTTGCCATTGCTTTCATCATGGTACAATGTTTACAAATTTACACTGACCTAACAAAATCACCACCACGTGACATATTTGAAAGCTTTTATGTTGAAACATTGTACCCTGATGAAGCCAATAGCCCAAACGTTGGTAAATACAGGGAAAAGTTCTAATTCGAGTATCAAATTACGTCTCGCTGTCGTCCATCACTCAAATGCCACAGCATCGCAAGCAATATTTCATATGAAGTACCCACAATCTCTGTTGAAACAGAGGCTTGTGGCTGCATCTGTCGTGGCCTCGTAGGAAGCCGTGTGGATGCGGCTTGCTGCTGGTCGCGTGGTGTTACGTCATGCCACGTGGCGTGCATGCCCCTGGGGGTCTGTCTGCCCCTCAGTGACGGTGTAGTTGAATATGTCGCTGTGGGCGGTTGTGTCTGGCACAAACCGAGCAGCAGAGCCATCAGATGCGAGATATAGCTGCACCTCACTGTGCTATGCTCTTTCAACCATTTGACGCGGCGCGTTTAAGCGTGAGGCACGTGCACGTTATCTGAAAGGTGAGTCAAATTCCGGTAGGACTGATGGATACAATTTCGACTGAACGGCACTGGGTTTGTTTGCGGCTACGCCCCGGTTGGACGCACACAGTGTGTCGGGAAAGCCGAGTATCATCATCCATTTAATGGTCTTTTGGTGGACTATTTACATGACAGGCATTTGGAAAGTTAAAACAGAATCCACGACATATGTCGCATGCGCCGCAGATGCGATCCATTGCTATCCGATCGCGGAGACCCATGGCTACCTATGGCGACCTACAGCCATTATACACGGCGGCCTATGGCGACCTACAGCCATTATCCATGGCGATCCACAACGAACCATGGCGACAATCATAGGGCTTGCCTGACAGCGGCTTTGGGGTTCTGCCTGACGGCGGACATAATTTTCCCCACGGTTTGTCAGATGTATCAAGCTGTAAATTTCAGCCGGAAGGTTCTGCTGCTGTTGTCGATGTCTTCTGACTCTGGATGCCAATTTTGCGCTGCTCAAATTACCAGGCCTAGGTTTTACAGCCCCAACAGATTGGGCGATGCAACTACAGCACAAGTCTTCTTGATAGTGCCAAGAAGTTTGCTCGTAAAATAGTGATGTTTTCACTCGCACACCCAGTGAAGGAGTTGACGCACGGGCCATAGGCATTTCAGGAATGGTAGAAGTTATGCGGTCTATGGAAGTAATGATGTAGTCCCAGATTTGTATGAAGGTAGTGTTGTAGTGAAGTTCATACAGGCGCCCACTCATGCCATGTCATTCTTCACTTCGCAGCAGTCCTGTTCTGAACGTTAGGGAGGTAGACCGTTTGGCTCCCCATATAATCCTGCAAAAGTAGATGGCTGCTATAGTAAAAAGGTGACTGAACCGTATTTTCGTAAAGTAGCAGATTTTGCCCCTTGAGATCTTCACGCGCCATTTCAGAACCGCCGGAGTCAGTACTCAGAACTCGATGGGGTTTCCTGACTATTCTTTTTATACATGCTGTCGAAAGCATTAACTCCTAGCATAGGCGATTCCGGGAATGGATTATGTCAGGCATGTTTATCACTGTTGCTGGTTCTGTTAAGGTCATATCACACAACGACATCCCTATTTTGCTTATAAAACATTATATCTAATAAGCGACTGTTTATCTTGTTGCTTGGACACTTCGCTGACGAAAAGTGTTCGAAAATTGATTCATGATATGGCCTGAAGACTACAAAAATGCAAGACTAAGGCTTTTGTTGCTGTAGCTTGATCAGGGAGCTTTTCTTGTGCAATTCTGGTTTGTGTTGTCAATGACGATTAAACCGAATAATCTTGGGACAGCTTCGACATTCTTGCTGTTGCTGCATTCAGTTTTGATCTTATATGTAGGTTGGTGTGGGAGGGTTGGCATTTGGTGGATTCAGAAAGTCGATGTATAATTGTAATTGATGAAGCTTCCGGGGAAGAGCAGTTTTGGGATGGCAAGTTGCATTCGTGAAGCGTACAAAGGTGCATCAAGCCCTGAGAAGTATTGACACATTGGATCCGATGCTTTCTCTGCAGTTGTTATTTAGCTTGACTACCCCATTGAAAGATACTCCACATGTGCCAACATTTCCTCGTCTCTCTATTTATATTGCCAGTTCTAATCGCCAACAGGCAACATGTACATATGTACATCTGTACGCACGTACATTTACACTTACGCATATTTGCACTTACGAATTTTGCTCTCGCGTACAATTACTCATGCGCACATTTGTCATACGTACATCTGCGCTTATGTGCATTTGTTTGCGCACGTCTGCTTACGTAAATCTGCCAAACGTGGGTTTGCTATGCGTACATATGTCTGGCTACAAAGGGTCTCATTTTGTATTCGCCAAGAGGGCCACGGGCCTCTCAATCATTAATATCGCCCCCCCCCACCAAAAAAAATGTATTTGCCCACAATCAGGCCCAAGCTTAGCTATTGGCCTCTGGGCGTACACTAGATACAAATGGTTTTCGGGGCAGCTTTGGCCATCAAAGGCGTCATTTTCCCCCCTCCTCCAAACCAATTCCAAAAAGTGACATCCACGCCAGCCACAGCAGATACATGTAGTGGTGGACATACTTTGACAGGTGATACGGTCAGGCTCGCCACCGCAGATACATGTAGTGGTGGACATACTTTGACAGGTGATACGGTCAGGCTCGCCACCGCAGATACATGTAGTGGTGGACATACTTTGACAGGTGGTACAGTCAGGCTCGACACCGTAATGCATCATGAAGTGTTTCAATTGGTCAAGACAGCCGCAAATGAGATCATGGGTACAGCAGCAATATTTTTAATGTGTGAGAGCTTTTAATAACGACTTAACGAAATCACGTGTAGTATATTGAAAATTAGAAGGCACGACGTGTAAAAATATCATACTTAGGACGCGAAAATTGACCACTTACGCCAACATAGCGACTATAGTACATTGCCTTCATAGCTCCATTATAGCGCGATTTAAGCCCGGCATCTGGCATCATCCAGTCACTAGGTCATCAGGCGTTCCCTTAAAGTTACCGGAAGTCCCCTCTCTGTCTGGCAGCTGTGGTTCAGGTGCTGTTGCGGAGAAACAATACATATGTGCCGTTGTATAAAATTAATTAACTGGTCTGGAGCCAGAAGATACAGGGGACGCACAAACGTTGTCACCAACCTGATACACCACCTCAAAATTACTCAGACGCAGCTCACAATTCACTGAGGGGTATCAATGTCTGATGTATGCAGCACATGTTGCATGTTTCCGCTGTTTCCGCTGTCTCAGATTGTCGGCAGGTAAGTGTTGCGCCGAATGGTGGGTCGGCAGGCGAGCATTGGCAGGCGGCAGGGCGGCCGCCGGACCGCCGGGCCTCCACCACCAACCGTCCATCTGCCACACCCCTACAACTTTACCGGGTCATGGTCGTCGAAGTTGCCTACTGACTGCAAACCTCGACGGCGATCCAGTTATCTGGCGGCCGAATACTGATGGCGATATCAGCTAGAAAAAAAACAAACAGCTCAGGAAGAAATATGCAGGTGGGCTTTTTTCGGTTCGAACGTCGCAGATTCCTTGACTGTGTCCCCGATAGGTACCCCGTCCATATGATCAGCGAAACTTTCGATGTTGATCAATTTTCTACACTGGAACGATATTAATTTTACACCGGTATTACTTGCATACATATACAGCTGTTTATTTCATAGCCGATTGCTCAGATATATGTGGGCAATATCGGCAACAGTAAAAGGTTTCAAAGAGAACTTCGCTCCCTCCAAAAAAAACTGCGAATGTATCCAACATGTCTAATACTTTGTAACTAGACGGTTGAGGTATTGCAAATTCATTAGATGAACTATCTTAATCCTGTTGTGTGAGCGCAGTTTACCCTCCGCCATATCATGTAGCTGAGGTAAGCCATCTAACTACCATGCTTCACAAATAATGCACATCTACGGACTGCTGAACAAATTCGAAAACTACGTCAGCTGAGCATATTACAGACTCAGCCGACGCTGAAATGCTTATTATCTTCGTACACATTCCTGCTGGAGGCGTATCGAAGTTACACCCAACACAAGTCCACATTACACCGGTAATGGGCGATACATGAGAAGCCCACGTGGACATTATGCAACTCCTCTGCTTACTGCCCTCCCGGGCTCCTAACGGAGCAATAATGCAGACAAGCAGCGTTAATTTTAATTACCCCATCAGAAGCAGATTCGCCGGTCTGTGTTTGCCGACTCGGGCAGATCTGTTTTCCCAGTCTCTGTGAACCATCACTCCCACACCCAACGTCACTCCCGCACCCAACATCACTTCCACATCAGACGTCGCTCCAGCACCCGACGTCGCCTCCATATCCCACATCACTCCCGCATCCGACGTCACTCCTACACCCGACATCACTCCCGCACCTGACGTCATTCCCGCACTCGACCTCACTCATAGAATGATAGAATCACTTCACAGGTCAGATCGTCTGGTACAGAGGTTAGATCGTCTGGTAAGAGGTTAGATAGTCTGGTACAGAGGTTAGATCGGCCGGTACAGAGGTTAGATCGGCCGGTACAGAGGTTAGATCGGCCGGTACAGAGGTTAGATCGGCCGGTACAGAGGTCAGGTCGGCCGATACAGAGGTTAGATCGGCCGGTACAGAGGTTAGATCGGCCGGTACAGAGGTTAGATCGGCCGGTACAGAGGTTAGATCGGCCGGTACAGAGGTCAGGTCGGCCGGTACAGAGGTTAGATCGGCCGGTACAGAGGTCAGATCGGCCGGCACAAAGGACATGTCGGCCGATAGAGGTCAGATTGGCCGGCACAGAGGCCATGTCATCCAACACCGGGGTCTGTCGCTGTACCACGTGCCTATGGTCTCACGCAATAAACAGCGGGATGAAGGGAATACGGGATACATATAGCATAGTAATTAATTGTTGGCGAAGCATCACCTGGCGGAAGATCAGCTACCTGGCAATAAGAATGTTTTTGATTGCGCTTCGCTGCAGGGGCCAACTACATTCACGATTCTATGTTCTTCATGTTCTTCCCAAAGGACAGTGGAGGTAATTTGGGCTACATGTGAACGGAGCTGTGTCCGCCCGCCACGTCGTAAAGAGCTGGCAATAAGACTTCACGCTCGCGTCATAAACCCAGTCCACACACCGCCGCCGCAGAGTATGACATTTGTGACGTCACACTACGTCCGGACGGCCTGGCTCGGACCGAAGCTGCCCAGAATGGGCACGTCTCTGCCTTGCCGGCGGTACCTGGCCGTGCTGTAAACGGGGAGGGCAGCCGGGGGAAATCAGGGCGCCGGCTAGAGGGACCGGCCGCCGCTCCTCACTTACCGAGTCGGCGAGTAAACGCCGATTGAGGGCTTGTCAGTATGCAAAATGCCGTCACTTAAATTGCAAGAAAGCACACATTGCATGCAAGTATGCTAAATCAGAGTCCGAAGACCAACAGCATGCAACATAGAAGCCAGCATACGTGCTATTAACCAGTGCTACGCATATTTGGTTGGATCACGAGTAATGCCAGTGAAGCCCTTCAAAATGAGAAGCGTTTATCAATTGTTTAGCAATTCTTTACAATACATTCCTTAAAATCAGTTCGTCTTGCGCCGTTTGAAACTCAATGTCAAAGGTATATTCAGCTATTGAAACTTTGTTTATAGCATAACATATATGCTTCATACAGGCTCGGGAAAATGTTTTCCTACCACTTACCGCACCATACCTCATCCCAGGGGGAGTTTTCAATACAACAGCTTGCGCGAATGCGCGTATTTTCCGCTACATAAGGTGCGTGGTGACACATGTCAAACCTCGACAGTGCATGGCTGTGCAGTGTATAAATACAGTGCATGTGAAGAAGCGGACTCCGGCTGTTAGTTAGAGTCCAGTGACGTCAGATTCTCTGAGAGCTAACTGCGAGTCAGAGTCCAGTGACGTCAGATTATCTAAGAGACAACTGTGAGCTAGAGCCCAGTGACGTCAGATGACATGAGAGCCAACAGCCAACTGTGAGCCAGAGTCCAGTGTCGTCAGATGGCATGACAGCCAACAGTAAGCTGTCAGCCAGAGTCCAGTGACGTCAGATTCTCTGAGGGCCCAGTTTCGGCGACATCAGTGTCAACCAGCCAAATGCCGCCGGCCGCTTCCGCTCCCATGAAGCGTCCGATAACAAGGCTGCACATGCATTTTGGAGAAGGTCATGCTTTTAGGAGTAGCGAAGCACGCGCCATTTATGCGGCATGAACTGTGGACGTCCGTGTCGTTGTGATGAAAAATAAATGTCCCGGAAAGCCGGCGGCCTTGCTGCACTGGAAGTCTCAAGGATTGAATAGGATGGCTGGTTAAAATTGCAACGTACTTTTACAGCCGTGGGCAGCGAAATGGGCGAGTGGATAGGCACCTGGGCGAGGTGCTCTCCCCCTGAAACCCGGGATGTTAAAATTGACCCTATGGTGCTAACTGGAGATAATTGACCCAAAAGGTACACGGTCTCCTTAAATTCGGACGTTCTGCCACGTATGTTTGCAGCATCAAATGGGTGCGTTCCTATAGGTATGCTGGTTGTATGAAGCTTGGCATTGTTTGTTGGGTATTACCTATTCACAATGTTACCTCGATTATATATTTTGCGCCTAATTGTTAAGTGATGACCTTACCAACATGCTTAACGGTTCTTTTTCAGCCGAACATATGTGGCATATGTGGACCATGACTGCATATGTAACGTTTTCGAAGAAAACCTAATGGCTTGAGATGCCCGTTTATTTTGTTTAATTTGTGATATTCTAAGCTGTATTCCGAAAACACCGCGGGAATTGAGTTGTGAAAGTTCACACAGAATCTGTCCAGGTACTCCAGCGAAAGCCTCGCTACGTGCCGTGACATATTAAGCATTTCAATATGAAGTGATACAGCTTCTAATGATACCGGAGACCCTTTATTAATAAGCAGGTTTGAAAGCCTCAAATGACATGTCGGGGATTCAACCAAGGGAGTACAGACGGAAATGGAAGTATATTTTGGTATAATATGGATATTTATTTGCCTTTGTAGTAAAATGAACATCGTTTTGGGCAGCTCGAACTTGAAGTGTTAGAAATATTAATTAAGCGGCTAGCCCACGAGTAACTGAAGAGGGGGAGGGGAGCTTTCCTCCTTCCTCTTGTCTTCTCCGGAATATCGCCGAAAAGTTTACCGCCAGCGAGTTCAAATTTTGGGTACCTTTAAGTGAAAAGCGAGGCTACGTGTCGGATGAAAAACTAACAAAGTCATCTTTTGTTAGATCAGTACGATGTTATCAAGCAATTCTTAGGTGCTCACATTTCGCTACTAATATGGCCTAATCAATGGGACGTTAGAATGAATACAGGCACGAGACTGAGAACACGTCTATATATAGTTCGCATGTCGTCAAATGTGCTAGTTCAATATGACTCATCCGTGACTTAATTCAAAGCCATGCTAGGTTAAGTGGACTGGCTTGGTATGCTCCGTTTTTGTGTGTCTGAAGTGCTTGTGTGCATCTTTGATGACACAATGTCATTTCTGGACCCTACGCCCATCGATGGTTCAGAGCATCACCAAGCATCACCCCTGAGGTTCATGCATTGTCAAGCGCAACAGTCACGGGCCAGCGATCAACGGCTATAATGGATCACAGCATCTGAAGTACGGCACAGCGCTGATTGTCGCTCATCACTTTTCAAGAAACGCGTCCGGTGTGGTTTGTTTGTTGTTGTTTTTTGTTGATGCCTTGCGCTGTGTTAGCCGCTTCTCAGAGTTCAGGAGATAATCACACTTCGTTCCCTTCTGTAGTGAGTGCGTTTTCAAGACATCCAGAGCGTGCGCTGCTCGGACCGAAGT